>NW_010729279.1:566877-578546 GCF_000365185.1 Nelumbo nucifera | reverse complement strand
TGGCTCGCTCCGCGAACTACTCCACAGGTTGTTCTAGCTCGAGGTCGTTTGCTACCTTGGCCTTTCCTTTGAGGGCGGCTACATAGCACTTGCGAGACTCGAGTTGATCACCTTGTGTCACTCCGACTCTGAAGTCTGTAGGGAACTTCATCGCCAGATGGTAGGTGGAGACTACTACTCATAGGGTGTGGGTGATGGGCCAACCTACTATTGCATTGTACGGGGAGGGGGTCGCGACCACTAGGAACTCGTGGTTGAGCCTTACCATGCTGGGCCAAGTGCCGACCTCCACAGGTATAGTGACTCTCCCTAAAGGCCTGACCTCCTCACCACTGAATCCCACGAGTGGAGGGTTTGCAGGCTTCAGGTCGCTTTCTTGGAGCTGAAGCTAATCGAAGGCTGCCTTGAAGAGGATATCTGTCAAGCTGCCCGAGTCGACTAGGATGCGCTTGACTTCGAAGTCATTGATCTTAATCTTTATGACGAGTGCGTCATCATGGGGGTAATGGACCCCTTGCGCATCGTCCTCAATGAAAAAGATCGGTTCCTCCATCCTTGGCCGCTTTAGGGGGTTAAGCTCTTCCCTGGCGGCCTTGCGGGCTGATGACGGAGCTGCTGCCGAAGTGCAACCCGCGATAATTGATCCCCCGACGGATAAGTTCTTCTATCTCGTCGCGGAGGTTCTTACAGTTTTCGGTACTATGACCGTGATCTCTATGGAAACTACAATACAAGTTTTTGTTCCTAACATTGGGATCGACCTTAAGCCGAGGTGACCACTTCACATATGGGGCATCCTTGATTGCCATGAGGATCTCGGCCCGCTTAGTGTTGAGGGGCGTATAATCGCTTTCTACTGCCGGAGCTCGGAAAGGCTGGATTGGCTTTGCCCCCCGAGCTAAGTCCTTCTTCTTCTTGTTGTCAGTTGGAGCTGGGGGCTCTAGTTCCCTTTTTCTTTTTTCAAGGGCCTACTCGCCCTTCTGGTTGATCTCCTCTTCTGTCTCTATGAACTGATCTGCCAGTTCGAGGAACTGGTTGGTTGACCACCACGTGCCATCTAAACTCCTTGTGGGTAATGCCCCACTTGGCCGTAGTGAGCCGAACTGCAGGGTCTAGGTCGGGTATCAACAAGCAAGCATCATTAAATTGCTTGATGTAGTTCCGAATGGACTCTCCTTCCCTCTGGACTATGCTGAGGAGATTTTCTTGGGTCTTTGGGCACCTCTTACTAGTAACGAAGTAGGAGGTGAAGACCTGCACGAACTGCGCCCAGCTCCTTATTGAGCCCGGCGTGAGGTTTCGGTACCAAGTGCGGGCTACTCCCTTGAAAGTAGTGGAGAAGGCCACGCACATGCAAGACTCACTCACCCTGGCCAAATGCATCTAGGACTGGAAGGTGTCAACATGGTCGTTGGGGTCAAAGGACCCATCGTACTTGTCCAGCGGGGGGAGCTTGAAGTCCCTTGGCATGGGGACAGCGAGGAGCTCCGGGGACAGAGGGGAGGGGACTGAAAGAAGTGGTGTAGCTTTTACCTCTTCCGAACTTATTTCTAATTTGCCTCTGAGCTCGATCAGGCTGTGGGTGGTGGCAGTTTGGCGAGCTCGGCAGCGTCTCCACTGCTTCTTGGCCGGCTCGGCATTGGTGTTGTTGGCCTTGGTGTTACTGAGCTTGATGGGCCCAGGGAGAGTCAGGGACAGCTGTCGGTAGTTGCGAACAGAGGGACCTTGTTCCAGGTTGTCGGCTAACACTTCGAACCGGTTCTCCGCAAGCAGAGGTTCGAATTGTGAATGCTGAGGTGACATCGGCCTGACCGGCTGGGAGGCCCCCGTCCTGACTGCAGGCCGCGAGGCGGGGGTAGGGAGCCTTTCCTTCCTTCCATGAGACGATGCCGAGGTCTCTCCTCGGCGGGAAGGGAGTTCACTGCGGCGGTGAGGCTTTGTCGGCTGCGCAGCCAGATGTTGGGGAGGGAGTGAAAGAAATTGTTGCTGATACTGATACTGGGACACTTGGTGCAACACTTGTTGCTGGTGGAACTGAAGTTGCTAGAACTGTTGCATTTGGGCCAGCATGGCTCGCATGCACTGCATCAGGTCTTCGAACTGACCTTGGTTGGTCACCGGAAGGAGGATGGTGGGTTCAACAAAGGTTGTTCCAATGGTAGAGGGTAACGTAACGGTCACGGGTGCCACCGTCAGGGGCACATTCAGACTGGGTACCCCGTCCATGGAGAGGGGGACGGTGAACTGCCCGATGCAGACGGTGGGTAGCTGGAGTTGTTCCTCTAGGGTGTTCCGGCATCTGGAGTTGCTGGAGGAAGCCATGGTGATGATGAGTTTTTTGAGGGAAGTTTCACAGAAGTTAGAAGAAGGCTTTTTGAAGCGGTTCCCACAGACAACGCCAAATGATGCAGCACAATCTGGGCACTCCTAGCTGGCTGAGAGTTGGCTACTAGCTGCGATGGATGGCACCTCAGAGGAAGAAGAAGATGAAGGGTTCCCGGGGAGCTCTCCCGGAGGGAACACTCCGATGGCTAAGTTAGAACTCTAGGAAAAACTCAAAGAAGATACAGAGAGTTAAGAGTGCTGAAAGTGCTAGCTTCAATACATTCGCTTCGTGAGGGTTGGGGTTCTTTTATATCGGAGCTTGGTCACATCTGGCATAACCGCCACTGCCCTAGCCATTACTGCCAGGGCAGGTGTGGCAGGTGCATGTTGCTGCTACAGGCTGCTATTGCAAGTTATGGACCCGACAGGCGCGCCATGCTTTTCAGAGACGACAAGTAGAACGCCGCCTGGCAAGGGATCCGGGCCCTGCCACCGGATCCGGTAGGTACGGATGTCAGGTAGGCACAGATGTCAGGCGGATCTCCTTGCAGCCTGGTGAGCTATTGTGCGCCGAACCACTTGGGGCAAGTTTGCCTTGCACCGAGGTGCTGAGGTACGCCGAGGTGCCCGCACTGGAGGCGAGCCTTAAGCAAGTTCGAATAGGAGTCTCGACTGTGCTGCCCCGAGGTATTTCTCTCTCGGGACACTTAGCCAAAAACCGGGGTGCTCCCTTCTTAAGAAGGGAGAGCTCGGGTCTCAAGGGGAGCTCGGGCCCTAAGAGGAGTTCGGGATCTCCCACACTTAGTGGGAGTCAAGGTTGGTCGGGCGCTAGTCCCCGGCGAGTCGCTTAACCCACCGAGTGGCCAATGTTGGACTCGGTGGGTCCCTTCCATCGAGTTACGGTTGTGCTGTTAGGCTGAGTTGTTCGTTGAGCCAGGTCACACACACATGTCCCTGTGCTACGAGGTCGGGCGAAATCACCCTCCATCAGTAACATTTTACCTAGTTGATAATGACACCACCATGTCTGGATAGTGTGGTAACTCTGCATTTTGATGGTTTAAGGGCATCAATTCAGCGGTATTTTCGGCCTTAGAGTAGTCAAATTGTGTCATTTTCTCAGTTAATTTCAATGTTGTGACCTCTGACGGTCTCTATGCAAATTCTGTGCAAAACTGGGAAATTTTCATGGGTGAAATATAGATTTTGCAAAGTTGGTGTGAAGTCCAGTTGAGAAAGGGGGTGTTTTTGTGAAAAACTGAAAGCAGGAAGGCGCCTCCAAGCCGTTAAACCCAGTTTGGTGCCCCTCCTACTCTATTAGCATGCTCCCCATGTTTTAGCAAATCCTAGGGCACCTTTTAACCCATTCTTTTCACTCTAAACAAACCCTAGCCGCCCCTAATTGCTAAATTCTCACCTTCCATCCTTTTTAATCTCCACCATCCATTCTAGGTTACTCTCCTTTTAGCATTCTAACCCTAGGAGCCACCTAACTTCTAATCTTCACCATTTAGCCTTTAGCCATTAAATCTTAGCCTAACATAATATTGGGTGCCTTCTCCTTTTCTTCTCAGCCTTAGGATCACCCTAGAACCATCCTAACCCTTCATTCTAAACCTTAGGGCACCCATATTTTTGCTAAAACCCAGCTGTCGTCCCCTCTTTCTCTCTATTCCTAGTTGTGTCCACCATTCTCTATAAAAATGACCCCAAAGGCCCTGTAGAAGGGGTTAGTCAATTCACCTAATTAACAAGGCTAAGGTTTCTTGAGGAGTTCAAGGGTTGTAGAAGGGGAGGACGCCCAGATCTTGTCAGGAGGGGTTCTTGCAAGCTGTTCAACCATTCTACAACTACCGCCACTAGATCTGATCAACCATTCTTTTGTTTTCTGTTATTTTTATTTCTACAATCTTTTGGGTTTAATTCTTGTTCGTTTCTCTATTTTGTAGATCTGAATTCATTCGATTCAAGGCTAAGGTCTCAAGGGGTTCGAGGGTTATAGAAAGGACAGACGTTCGATTCTTGTCAGGAGGGGTTTCTATAAGCTGTTTGGCCGGTTCTTGTTAGGAAATTATAAATAGTGGTATATACTTTCAAAATAGTAATCTAAAGATATCTTAGCACAAAACATCTTAGCTAGCTCCTACAATATTTTTAACAAGTTTCATGTCTTTCATTCTGATTGTTGCTCTTTTATTTTGGATTCATAGAGTAAGAAAACCATTTGCTTTGCCTCTTTTTTTATAATTTTGTACACAGAGCACAAAGCATCTCAATTCGTGCATTATTTTTATTAGTTTATCGTCTTTCATCATTCTCCATCAAAGTAGCGTTTGCATTCATCAGTCAATCCAGGTATGTATATTATTTTCTTTTTTTTTTAATTTGTAGTAAATAAGAGAGACATTTGTAGTAAATATGCGAAAACATGGACTATAGAGTTTTCACATTGAAAACACTACAGATTTTTTTTTTTATTTTTTTGTATTGATAAAATCCAACTGTAGAGTTTTGGTTAGAAAAAATGAACCATTTATCACAAAAGTTTATAGATGTATTTGAGGTTGAAATCATGGAATAATTAGGGTTTTGTTTAATAGAAATTTTAATTAATTTAAATTTCATTTAAAATTAATAAAAATATATACAACATTTAGAAACTCCAAATGGGATTGTAATTTGGGTTATGGTTAAACCAGATAAACATAACCCAAAAAATGATGTTTGAATTGGACATAGATTAGCTTGGTTCAATCCATGTTACGGGCATAGGGCTCCTTCTGCCTGAGTTTCTTTTAACAAAGCCTCCCGCACTTCTAGTGGAATACTAAAACAAAATGAACGTCATGTTGTCTAGCAATCCATTTATCTCCAACTCCAAAAATTTAAGTCCATATTATGGGTTCGTGCTTTCCAAGTCGTATTTCCCTTGAGCTGTGTTTGGTTAAACAAGAATTTACATTTTTTACATTTGCACCCTCATGCAAATTTATTTGTACTAGTACAAATGCATGAGAGTGTAAATGTAAAAAATGCAAATTCTTGTTTAATTTTGTTTTGGATTTTACTTTATTCTATTTCATGTCTTAATTTACTTTATTTATACTGTAATCAAACAAAATAAGCTAAAATTTAAAACAAAAATAAGTCAGAATTTACACTCAAATCATTTGCACAACTGCACTGCCATGGTTTTGCATCAGTGCAAATTTATTTACACTGCCATGGTTTTGCATCGGCCCATTTGCTCTATTTTAGGTTGGAAGGAGGTCAACGGTTTTGAGAAATCACCATTGATTATCATAGGAGTAACGGAAGGAAGAAAGCTAACGAGAGAATAGAGGGTCCCAGTAGATGCCTTTTTTGTTATTGAAAAACTTCAGAAACATTCTGATTGAAAGTGATTGTAAAGATCTGATAAACAATATTTCGTTTCAGGTTCAAATTGCTCTGTTGCTTTTTTGTGATTCAGGATATTTTAAAGCTGGCGGCAAACTTTTGCTGTTTGTTTTGTTTTGTTCCTAGATCAGCAAACAGGGTGGCTCATCTAGCAGCAGCAGTTCATGGCAGATCTGAATCTGGTTTTTTGGTGAATAAATTCCTAAGCTGGGCTGTGGAAGCCTTAGAGAAACCCTTTAATTTCTGTGTTTTTTTGGTTGTTCTAGTTTTGTCTTCAGTTGTTTTAGTGTTTGTGTGGTAGGTACGGTGTCTTTTCTAAGGTTTAATTTAGTTTTATTTCTCATTTCTCTTTGCTCTTCAATGAAAATTCTCCTTTATAAAAAATGATTTTTAGTTTAAGCTCATTTTTGCTATGACATGGCCTTTGTATTGCTATGACCCCACCACAACGTCACTTCATCTAATTCAAGGTTGGCAACAACTATACATTGAAAGCTTTGATTTCATGGTGAGGGTAGGGCTAAAATTATATAGTAAAAGTTGTTAGTTTTAGGTCATGCTTGGGTATATTTTTTAGAATTATTTTTATATTTGTACATGTAAATATGAAAGTGACATCAATGTTTTAAAAATTGACGTGGAGATCAAATATCGTTTTTGCCTCTGAATTGTGGGTCATCAGTTCGACCGTCTGAATTATGTATGTATGTATATATACCAGATGATTGAATCGATGATCTATAACCCGGAGGCAAATTAAAAATGGTTTGATCTCCAGTCGGTTTTTAAAACGTGGGTGTCACCTCCATACGTACTTACATGCACAAATACAAAAATAATTCTAGAAAGTATATCCAAACATGACCTAAAAATCACAACTTTTATAATATAATTTTAGCCATACCCAAAAATGGTGAAATCAAATAATTCTAGAAAGTATATCCAATGCAATGTCTCAACTAAGTTGGTCAGTGCTTGGTATTGTGGTGTGTTCTACGGGTGTTGCATGGTTGTTTGCCATGCATAAGTGCAAGATGGGCATATCCGGTTTATGAAACCAAAATCCTATTTCATTGGATTAATGTGTATAAACATGTTGTACCATTCTTTTTATTGGGTTATGTGAGAGTGAATTTTGGAGGAAATACCATTTGGACATTTTGTGAGGAGTATTGTGTGGGCTCGCATTTTATTTTATGTGACACCTAGTAGTATTTATATACACATGTAATTAAATAATAATAAACAATATTAGAGTCTGTTTGGTTTGTAGTTGGAATTGGAATTGGAATCAGAAGTGGAATCGGAATTCTCTGTAATCGGAATCGGAATGGTCCATTCCCATAGTTTATTTGGTTCAGATAGGAATGAGAATAGGAATGAGAATTGAAATCAGCAGGATTGGGAATTCATTCCCAAGGGAGGGGCAGGGAATGGCCATTCCCTCAAATGGGAGAATACCATTCCCGCAGGAATGCCAATTCTATCCAACCAAATAGTTAGAATCGGTTGTGTTCTACGGGTATTTGGTATCTGATTCCAGATCCCTAGTTCCACAAACCAAGCGAACCCTTAATTCTTTTTCAAGCCCTTACATGTTTAGAATGTGTTTTTTTTTTTGGCATAAGTGCTAAAGTAAAGGAGAGCAAATTTTTGTTTATTTTGTTCAAGGTTTTAATTTTTGTTTGTTCATGTCCAATTAATAAAACTTGGACAAAGGTAAGATATAAAACAAAAGCAAACATTTACACTTCCATGCATTTGTACCAGTGCAAATGACAAAACAAACAACAGAGCCTAAATGGTACAGTAAGTAGGAATTCCGAAACCATTTATGAGTGTTAAATATTTTTTTCTCATAGTGAAATGACCAGAATTTTTTGAGAAAATTGCAAATTAGTACCTTATACTTTGAACCTAGTCTTACCTTAGTCCTTAAACTTCAAAACGTTCCAATTCAATACCTGAACTTCCAAAATGTACCAATTTAATACAAAATTGTTAACCAATGTTAAATGGCATTCAAAAAGATGCAAATGCCCTTTGGGTTTTCAATAAGAAAGAGAAATTAAATTTCGAAATGATGAGAATAACCCTGGTTATAATACCTTTTCACTTCGACTGGGCAACACAGTTCCTTACATTGTGCCCTAATGGATTGATGAAGAACCAGTTCTTCCCATCGGTGCTAATACATGGAGTACAACGCTAGAAAAAGGAGATATCGTTGGGAAAACTGTAGAGAATGTCATCATACTCAGTTTATTTTCCTTTTATTCCGGAAAACATTGCCCTTGGTGCAACTATACGCGATTTTAACCCTATCGTTGTTGGAGAAGACAACTGTGTATTGCTGGCTCAGTGGAGACAATCAATGTTTGTTTTTTTTTCTTCTATTTTTTCTCTCATTTTTACTCTATACATTGTTCCATTGAATGTTTTTTGTTGGTTGTATGTTGTCCCTTTCCGTTCGAATGAGTTGATGTCACAATAAACTCTTTTTTATCTTTAGTTGATTTTGATGCAATTTTAGGGCTTATGATTTGTATTTCAATTAGGGTTTATTGTGATAATTGAATGATAGATGTTTTCAATTAGGGTTTATTATGAGAATTGAATGGTAGATGTAGTTATTAGCATTTTGTGTTTGTTTCTATATATGTGTTTAAATGAGTTGAACAACTGATTTTTAATGTATTGGCAATGATTTCTTTATGGATTGTCATTGTTTACCATGGTCCCCCACCTTGTATGGCAGATATCCCTTTGCCTGTCATAGAGGAGGGAGACATGAAGTAACTGTACTGCCCTTGTAAAGTGAGACCCCACCCAATTATCCATTTGTTAATTCATGTGGATTCAAGACCATTTGCTTGGTTAATTCAAAAATCAACTCTTTGTTATGTGAAGCCTTATTGAACATGTGGGTTGATTTTGTCATCATTAGATTTTGGCTTATTGGAATGTAAACTTGGTGAATGCAGTTCTAAATTGTTGTGTTTAATTGTATAATGTAGGGGTCTAATGGTTGGAGCTTGGTGTCTAGGAACTTCTAAGCTTGAAGCTTTTGTGGAATGGAACTTTGCACTTGGAACATTTCCTTTTCTGAATTTCATTAGATAGGATGGATGATGGGGGATTTTAATTTCATTTAAATAGGACGAATGATGGGGGAATTGTGACATAGGTTTTTGTTGTGAACGGGAGGATTTAAACATTTGTTTTTAATGGTTTGGAAACACATGAAATATAGTTTTTCTATGAAATGAATGGGAACTTTGATGCATGAATGAAAACTTTGTACAAGGCATGTATTTTGTGGATATGAACCTTAGTGCAGGTGTTAAGATTTTGTACATGGTACATGGAAATTGTGATGAACAAGGGATGTTGAAAAGGAAAAATACAAACCAATTTCTTTTATATTGAACATATTGCTGTCATGATGTGTTGAATGTGATGAAACATAATGATTTTATCCATTTTGTAAGCAGGATACAACTGCAACATGGGCTATGATGAATTTGTAATTTGTGAGCATGATTTAGTTCTTGAACAATTACATGATCAAATTGACTCTATTTCTTGTATTGAACAGATTCTTGAGCAGGTTCTTGAACATATTCATTCTTGAACATATTCTTGAAGTAAATTCTCAACATATTCATGAACTAATCTGTTCATTCTTGAACAGATTTAATTATTCATTTGTTCATGTATTCGTTCATGACCCATGAATAAATTTGTTCAAAATGAATATGTCCATGAATTAGTTCATGGATTTGTTAATGAATCAATTTGTTCAAACAAAATTTTGTTAATGAATCTGACTAGGTTTTCGTTGAAGGAATACCCTTCACTTATACCTGAAATTTTGCCACGAACAGATCGGAAGTGATTGAGTCTCTTTCACTTTAACATGTTTGTGGAAGATTATACCAATGTTTGTGGTAGACTATAAATGGTAATTCCTGTAAGGACATTTAGTGTGCAGTAATTCCACATAGGTGTCATCTCACCTAGTTTTGGTCCAGTCTTCTCTTGTTGTTGTCCTCTTGGACATTAAGACCATTATATATTCCTAATACCCTCTGTTTTTGTTGGGGTTATGTCTTATTTTACAAACGTTGGATTAATTTTAATTTAACGGTTGGTGTGGTCCCTCTTTAAGTTAAAGAGGTTTTACATATAAAACCTTTCTTTTGTATGTAGGGTTAAGGCTTTTTGGGAGAAAAGGTTGTAGAGAAAATATAGAGTGCTCTTGGTATGAGAGTGAGTCTTGTTTTCTCTTGTTTTATTCTCCGGGTTGAAAGGAAAGGGAGAATTGGTGTACAAGGGTAAGGGTTGGTTTGGGCTACAAGCTGCAAGATACTTGTATTGTTCTCAATTTTCTTTCATAGTGAAGAACAAATTTCGTTTCTCCCATGGACGTAGGCGGTAAAGCCGAACCACGTAAATCTTTGTGTTCTTTGTGGTGCTTGTTTTATTTGTCTTTGCTTGAATTTCGCCTCTTTTGCTGCTATTAGATTTCTCGTGATTGTTATTTTAAATACTTCGTGATTTTATACTGTGGATAGTTGTTGTGAGGCCCTAGCAGTTTTCAATAGAAACTAGAAAGTGGGAACTCCATACAAGGAAAATTACAAACTGAACTTAAAAGACTGAAATTGGCAACTTAATTACTCCATTATTTGTAATCTGATTGTTGAAGGGAATCCTAAGGCCATTATATCCTGCTGGAAGGTGAAGTAGTTGGGCCATGGAGATCAAGGGAATAGGATGAGTGGGGCTGGTTTGAGTGCCTCAGTTTGCTAAAACAGTTGCTGATTCACAAACCCATGAATGACAGGTGTGGGGAGAATATCATGGGCATTAAGTACAGTTTGATTTGGGTATCAAGCCGTGTTTGGTTGCAGTGCAAATTTATTTCCACTGATGCAAAACAATGGCAGTGCAAATGTTTTGGGTGTAAATTTTAATTTATTTTTGTTTCAAATTTTACCTTATTTGTTTGGTTGAAGTAACAATGAAGTAAAATAATACCTAAAACAGAGTAAAGTAAAATCCAAAACAAAATCAAACCAAAATTTGCCTTTTTTTTCATTTGCACTCCCATACATTTGTACTAGTCAAATAAAATTGCATTACAACCAAACACAACCTTAGGGGGCTCTAAGTGGTGTTATGGGGAGAGAATAGACTAGCTCCATGCAAATAGAACATACAATGTGTAAACAAATTGTATAGTTTGAAGGGATGAGAGATCCATCATATGGATGATTGAACCATGTAGGTAGGTTGGGCGAAATTTCAAAAATTTCTCTCTCTCCCATGTAGGAATCACATTCCCTATTTTAGAAAACTACATTTTCAAGGATCAATCTTGAACTTAAACCAAATTAGATCTGAAATCAAAAGGGAGTGGAGGGATATACCTGATATGAAGTAGTAATAACCTCCAATGAAGGTGTTCACGCCCAAGAAAAAATCTAAAGACTACTTCCACCGAAGATGACACGGTGCAGGATGAAGCAGAATCAGCAAGACGATTCTTTAGCAAGAATCGAATTCTTCAGTAAGAATCTGATGGAGGGCTAGTGAGCATGACTTCAGATTACTTTTTCTACCAAAAGGTAATATCAAGAACCCTTCTTGATCGCTCCCACAGGTGGAGCTCGAACTGGTATGGCCGCAAGAGCAGGAAATAAGGAGACACTGCAGTCAAACTGTGTTGTCTCTCTCTAGAAATCAGTAGTCAATTAGATGATTTCTGTTGTCTATTGAGGGTTCGCCCTGCTCTCCTATTTATAGCCTTAAAGAGAGGTTCTCCTAATCCCATTAGGAGTTTCCTAATCCAAATCTTGTATTTGGATCTAGACGATCTTTAAGAGATAAGGATAATCCCTTATCTTATATGTAGATAAAGATTAGCCCCCTAATCTAAT
>NW_010729279.1:542642-558552 GCF_000365185.1 Nelumbo nucifera | reverse complement strand
GACTGTCCCAACATACCCAGGTTTTGACCCCATCTAAGGATCTCAATGATTGGCATATCAAAGACAACCCAATCCAACACCTAGTGCAGTATCATAATCGAGTCTAGGGGTTAGGTGTAACATTCTAGTTTTTTCCATCTATCTCCAAGGTCTAGGGCAATACTGGAATTCTGGTYCGGTTTAGGGTCTCAAGAAAACCCACACTGCATGCACCTCAAGTCTCACCCTAGCAGCTGAGATAGACCACTCCAACCAACTTGGCGGCACATTAGTGTCAGCCTTGGCAAGATAAATCTCCCCAGATCTATCCAACGGTTGTGAAGATTCTAAACTAACACGAGTCTCATATGTGTTCAATTTAAGGGTATTATACAGAAACACACCATAATAACATGAATCAAATATATATTTTATTCATTTATATTAAATGTCATAATGTACATCATTCTGATTGGAGTTAAGGGCATACACTGTCTAACATAGTTTTGATACACTTAATAATTTTGTAGTTATCAATCAAAAGAAAGATAATTTGGACTTTGTAACATTTTCCCTAGAAAAATAGGAAGAATTTTTGCATGGGTCTTAGATGAGTCGGCCCAATCAGATTTAGCATTTCTTTGCACTTAATTCCATTACTTGATGATGGCTTAAAGAAACACTATGAATATATGATTTGAAGTCTTATCATAATAAAAAAAATCCATGATACATCTACTAAAACCCTAATGTATACAAACATTTAAACTTCTAATATTATCAACATAGGATTTGAAGGCTCAAGTCCCAGACTATAGCTTCATTAACAACCAAACTCTTGATATGATAAAAAAACATGTAAATACATAATCCTAAACTCTAGTTCTTGTACATGTATATGCCAAAGAACACAACAATGAACACAATGGTTAAGAGCGTCATGGTCTTCAACCCTTTAGTAACTACTTGTTGGGAGGATTCCACAGCCTTCAAATAGTCTAGATCAACTACCAATTTTTGAAGTCTCCAATACGGTTATCTAGATTAATCATTGTTGAGCTAGCTTCATTAGAATAGTTTGTGGGAACTGCCCATTGAAAAATATCGCATGGCCCAAGTACGTTTCAATTCCATGAATACATTCAAATACATTGTAGGTCAGCAACCCATCATTGTAATAATTAAAGATCATACAATGTGAATTAACTGAATTACTTACAAGACTAATTAGGTAGCTGTAAAATATCCCTATTTGGATTCAAACATGTTTTCAACACCCGAGTCGTAACTTTCTTTCCACATTTACAATCCTTTAGCTTGTATTTAAGGTACCTAACATGTTGACTATCACATGTGGACTGAGAAAGTGAGAAGAAGACATCCTGCACACCATGTGAATATTCATTGCAAACCATTCTAATCGAAGTAAAAAAACTAACTAAATAATAGATGATACAAATGAATGAAAACAGTTTAAAAGCCACATTAATGCAAGAAGAGAAACAACAAGTAGACAGCCATAAACGAAGAGGGAAAGAGTATGAAAGATATGAAGGGAATGTGACATAACCTTAAAACCTAATGCTTTCAAGAATTGGTTACAGTTGTTCATTCAACAAGAGAGCCCTTCTTCACTCATTTAGCGATGAAGAACCCTTCTTCATTCGTTCGACCCACTTCTTTTCGTTGAAGAGGAAAGAACCCTACCTTTTAACGTTTAAAAGAAAAGGGTAAAATGGTCTCAAAAATATTACAAAGGGTAGTTTGCCATTTTGGAAATAGTTAAGTTGCAGATGATGTCACATAATACACATAACTAACGACTGAGGCACTAAATTGGGACATTTTGGAAGTTCAAGTATTGGATTGACATGTTTTGAAGTTCAGGAACTAAAGTGAGACTAGGCCCAAAGTATAAAGTACTAATCTGCAATTTTCCTTTTTTTGCCTGAGAAAGGTTTCCTAATAAAGGGGTCATAATAGGGACGACTAACCTGTTTTGCCATCTCTAGGGATAAAAATGTCTAAAATGCCCATGTAGTTACTTTTGACAAAAATGTTTATTTTCCAAATTTTCTCTTCATATGAATCACTACCTCAAACCCTTTCAATCTCTTTTATGAAATTGATTTATTTTCTAAATTTGCCCTTCATATCAATCACTCAAAAGTAAAGCTACAACTTTAAATTCTCTTTTTATATTGTTCATAAAGTTTGTATTGTTTATTTCATAGAAACCAGTCTCAATAATAATTTTATGGGTATTTTAGACATTTTCATGGCTCTTGTTAAAAGATTCTAACAGAGGGAGTCTATTTGCAACTGTACTAGAAAGTTGAAGGGAGATGATTACAATTACTAAACTTCAGGAAAAGTTTCAGCAATGATTAGAAAGTTTAGGGGAGGTGTCAACAATTTACCCTTTAAATTTTAATTCTAAGGCTAGATGTCTATTCAAGAGAGTTTATACGGTTGGCTTGAATTACAAGAACTGTCATAATCATCATCATCTAAGCCTTGTTCCAATTCTATGGGTTGGCTATATGAACGCGTTACTCCCTTGGTATTTACTGCCAATCCTTCATTAAACTACGAATTTATGATTGAATTACAAGATCAAGATTAAATGGTATCTTGGTTATAAGAATGTTGTCATTGAGTTAGATTCTATCATATTCATCTATTGATTGTATACTTGCTTTATTTTGGTGTAGGTAATAGATTTTTTAAATTGTAAAAGTCATAAAAATTTTTGGGAAATTATACTTAGGTACCTTGTGCTTTGGGGGTAATGACACTAAAGAAAACTTTCAAATTTGACAACCAAATACTCTTAAATTTCAAAAGCCAACACTTAAATCTAACATCATTAATCAACATTACAGTGAGTAGTAGAATTACCAAACTGCCCATTTTAGACTCCGTTTTATGCAGTCCTAATAATGAATTTGAGATGGCTCCTCGTGAAACAATCTCATAAAGTATGTGAATGATAGTTTTAGGATTTTGAAATGTTTCAAAGGTGCATATGACATCATGTGTCACAAATAATTAATGGCTGGACTTGAATGTTGATTTTTGAAAGTTCAAGGTATTTGATTGTGGTACTTGAAAATTGCTCGGTACACTAGGCTCCCACCTTTATGGGTCTGAGAGGGATAGATGTACACAGCCCTACCCTTCACATACAAAGAGTTGAAAATTGAGGCCCTTAATTAAATGTCACTATCCCAAAATACAAGGCACCTATCTGTAAATTTTCCTAAAAATTACATAAAATTTATGGTAGTTGTTAGTGAGAAGTTTTGGCTAAAATTTCATCTAATTTGGCTTTGTGATGTTACTATATTTAATATATTCTACATAGGGGTGTCAATTAGACTGGATTTGATCCAATCCGATCCAGTCCAATGTGAGTCCATTATAAATGGGTCAGGTCCAGTCCAATCCAATGAATATTTTGGATCATTTTGAATCGGTCCAATTCAATGTTTTGACCGTCCAATTTGTTCAAATTCATTTTGATTCAGATCGATTTCAATGCCTGGTCCATTGATACCTATATTCTTATCTTATATCAATGGACCAGATATTGGCTTAATCCAATATAAATTTATTATGGACAGACCAGGTCTAATCCAATCTAATAAATATTTTGCACTGCATTGGTCCAATCCAATGTCTTATTGGCTTGTCCAATCCATTCAAATTGAGTTTGGACTGGATGGGGTCCAATCCAAAATTGGTTTATTGACACCCTTAATTCTACACATAATTATTTATAAATATGTTAAAATTTTTATAAAGAACTTCTCATTCCCTTGGGAGAATGAAAAATAAGGCTATATATGTTTGGTTTGAAGGAAAAGGTAAGGAAACCTATATAAGATTTGTAAAGATTTCCCTACCTTTCCCTACTTTTTCCTTCAAACCAAACACAATGCAAGAGTTCAACTATAGTGCATTCATTAAATTGATTCAACCAATTACGTTAAATCCAGATATCAACCAATTATGTTAAAATCTACATACTTTTTATTTATTCATGTTTTACAAAGTCTACTTTTATTTATTCAACCAATCACATGATTTGATGCAGGGTGTAGTGCAGCAGATACACTATGAATTTTACCTAAACATAATTCAGTCACAGTGATTCTGATATGTGTATGTGGAGACCTACCTTTCCCTACTTTTTCCTTCGAACCAAACACAGCCTAATCGAATATTAACAGAGAGGGAGCCTGGAGGCATGACCTGTGTAGACTGATATGTGTATGCGGAGACCCACCTATAGACAACACAGGCTGTCGGATGTGGACAGCCAAAATTTTCTCACCGTCCAAAGTGATCAGCGTGACCCATTCATTTCTATCCATTAATGAGAGGGTGATAACCGTGCGGGTCCTGCTGTGTTCAACCTATTCGCCCCAAAAAAATGAAATTTCAGAGATCGTGTTTCAGACTTTCAGTGCTCTTTACCGTTCATGCCTTTTTTAATTCAAATGGATCGAAGAAATATTTCTTCTCAATTCTCAATCAGAAGATACTAGTAAGCAACTTCAGTTAGCACCGAAATGAAAACTAGACCAATTTGGTCTCAGATAATTATGCATTTTTTTCTTCTTAATGGATCAAAGCTTCCTCTCGATTCGAAAATAATAACCAATTCCAGACTTCCGGTGTCTTAACGAGAGACTATTCAAATAAGATTTCATTTAAAATTTAATGTGATCATGGGTGGATTTCAAGAAACCGTTAAACGTAAAAGCTTAGATTGGTGAGGTTCCTGTTTTAATTCTTTAACATGCCCCTCACGTCAAAGTCCAAGCTATGACGTTAGAGTTACAGTTCACAGTACTATAATGTTTAATATCTGATGCAGAAAACTTGCTACAGACATCACCAGATAGCACTTCTGTTGGTGCCAGGATAGACCTGGAAAAAGTAATGCTCATTGCCTTATCTCTCGCATCTAACTATAACAGAATGATTAATGTTGATGTCTAAGCTGATCGATTAATCCATGGTTGCATCCGCATGGTGAAGTAAGCAATTCCAGTGTTGGACAATAATGATAAATTCGTCTCGTCTTTATTCTCCTTGATCTTTTTCCTCTACGAAATAAACTTGAATTCTGAACTGGTAGATCCAAGCAAGACCCTGAAAAGGATTCATTGATCGAAAATGCTCAAATTAGTAGCTAAATAGCAACAGAATATGGATCTCAAATTCTCAATTGTAAAATGTAAAAAACTGCAGACCCTGTTTATTCGTACTACCTGCTTCTGGAGTCTTCGTTGTGAAAACCATCGTCGAAGTTCTGATAGTAGCTCTCAGCGTCGTAATGAAACGTTAAGGGCTTGGATCCACAGATGCTCTTGCTTTCTCTCACTAGTTTTCTGAGAAGATTTCGCCACTTTTGGCTTCTGCTGGTACTACTGAACGCAGGAACACGAGAGTATTCCTTGTGGGAATGGAGACATGACGGAGGTGCCACACAACTGGAGAAGTAGAACAACCGCCGGAAATAGGTCAGACTGATCTCCATCCGTATACCGGTATGAAAATTCTCCGGCTATCCGGCCGGTGCGTTGCCACAGAACCTATGCAGGAGGTTTCGTTCGCAACAATATCATATGAGGGAGAGAAGTATGGCTTTTTATTGAAGAACAACCTGGAAGCAGAGGAATCTCTGGGTTTCTCTTTCTTGATGCCCATGTGCCATGTCATGTGGGTATAGCTCTCAAAGGGTCGGGTCTGGTTCAGGAGAGGGTGAACCAGATCAGTCTCAAACCAAAAATTAATCGGTTCCATAAAATTGACCCCGAACAAAACCAATTAATACTATGGCAATACTTGGTTCGTACTACATTAGAGGGCATGCGTCCTACCACCTGATTTGTAGATCTAAACACAAAATTCTAAAGGCTAAACCCTAAAATTTAAACTTTAAACCTAAGCCTAAACCCTAATTTTAAATCTTAAACCCTAAATTCCTAAAATTCAAACTCAAAACCTTTTTCCTAAGCTCTAAAATTAAATCTTAAACCTTAAATTCCTAAAATCCAAATTCTAAACTCTAAGCCCTAACCTTGCATCTTAAATCCTAAAACCCTAAAGTATCTATTAGATTCGCCTTCGGTTAGATCTATAAACTCTAGACTCTAAGCCCTTAAAAACCTAAACCTAAATCTTAAACCCTAAATTCTAAAATTTAAACTCAAATCTTCAAATCCTAAGTCATAAACCCATAAACCCAAACCTAAAACCTATAATTAATGTGCAAAATGGTTAGTGTAAGACGCATGTCCTCCAACATGGTAGGAACCAGGTATTTCTATAAATACTAAACGTGTTTATATGTTAATAAAATATATGTTTTAGCCATAATTATCTTATATAATGTCTATGGAATTCAAACTGTTTTTTTATAAGATAATGTTATAACATTGTCCTGAAGGCTGTGTTTGGTTACAGTGCAAATTTATTTGCACTAGTACAAATGCATGGGAGTGCAAATGAAAAAACAATGCAAATTTTCATTTAATTTTATTTTGGGTTTTACTTTATTCTGTCCCATGTCTTAATTTACTTCATTTGTACTGTAATCAAACAAAATAAATTAAAATTTAAAACAAAAATAGGTCAAAATTTGCACTCAAATTATTTGCACTGCCATAGATTTACAGCAGTACAAATTTATTTGCATTGCAGCCAAACATAGCCGAAACAATAAAATTAAAGCTTTTGATGTATTGATGTGGCCCCACATTGAATTAGATGAAATGACCTCTTAGTGGGGCACAACAAAAAACCTAAGGCCTGATTTGGTTCACGGGAATAGGGGTTTGGAATCGGAATTGGAATGGGCTATTCCGATTTCAACTGTTTGGTTGGGTGGAATTGGAATCCCATTCCCATTCCTACTGGAATGGCATTCCCCCATTTGAAGGAATGGCCATTCCCTGTCATTTTCTTGGGAATGAAATCCTATTCCTGTTAATTCCAATTTCCATCCCATTTTTGTCTAAACCAAACATATTATGAGAATGGACCATTCCGATTCCGATTCCAACTATAAACCAAACGGACCCTAAGATCATTTTCATTTTGGCCTGGCATTACACCAGTAACCTCTATGAAATTTATCCTTGAGGGCATAAAATAGAATAAAAATTAAAAGAAAAGAAATGTTAATAAATTATTAATTATATAATTGACTCAAGTCTTAATCGGTTCGAAACAACAAAAACCAATCTCAAATAACATAACTAGAACCATTCGGTCAATTCGATTCTATGGCAAAGACCCTCCCTGACAGCTCTGGTTGTAGGCCTTACCCACGTTTCTATTCTATCATTCTATCATTCTATAGCACTTTAAAAATATATTTATCATATATTTATTGCATAACAAAAACCAGAAAATTTGTGAAGGTGATATGCTCAACGTCTAAATAAAAATAATGTTAAATAAATTCCAAGGCCCCTAACCGATTCATGTGTAGGAGCTTCATTTGATGGTGATCTCTACAGTAAAAGCTTCGTGGGGACGCCATCCCTTTGTCGTCTTTCCTTCTTCTATGCCAAGAAATGAGACAGACGTACTCTGTCGTGTAGACACTGCATATGGTTCAACCAAAAGATGTCTCACACTTACCTCTCCATTATCGTCTTCTTATTGCTATGGATTCCTTCTCTCCAAAGTGACCGTACTGGGATAAGAAGACTACTAGATACAGACGGCACTAAAATCAATCCACGACATTCAAATCATCGTCACCTTCTTCTTTCTTTTGTTTATTAAACTTTGGGTTGAGACTTGAGGGATCATCAGTCAGTCAAGTACTCAAGAGAACGGTGGACCAAGTTCATCTTCTTCGTTGTCCCCCAAACACCTTAGGTTACACGTTGGTTGGTAATTGGACGTACGTTTTGTTCATGGTATGGGGTAATGGCTTAGGACCGAGTGCAAAAATAACAACCAAGACCACATAATTATAAGGTTGGACTGCTGGAGATAAGACATCCACTAGTTGGAGAAATCGAATGTAGACACTTCGACCAACCGACCCTACGGCCTTTTCCCACATATCTTATGCTTATGCCTGACATTGTGTGGCTTCCTTAGTTTTGAGTTCGGCTTCTGTTGGGGCAACTGGGTGGTCGCACCGTTTGAGCTTATAATCTTGCATTGGGAATATCTCCCTTAATAAATCACATAATTATAGAGATATTTTCAATGTAAGACTGTAAAGCTTGTTATAACGGGTTTTGCCTTAATCGAAGCCCGGACTCCTTAATTTTTGACTTTTTCGAAGTAATATTTCAAAAACCAACTAGAACTAAAACCATTTTGACCATCAGCTTTTAGGTTAGTGGTTTGACCTTTCATTCTAAACAGATGATTCATTGTAATATAAAAAATAAAATAATTAAATAATTAAACAAAAAATAGTTGAATTGAATGGATCAATAATTTGATCGCTAGGATAAGTGGATCATTAATCAAGTCAACAGTTTTTTACAAAAAACGATTACAAGAGTAAAACTATTTCTGGTCCAAACAGTGTGACCATCCGAATCAATAACAGTTCAGAAACCATGCTTTGGGGTATGGGGCCGATATTTGCAGCGCTGTCACGCACTGTTCACTTAACTGGAAATTGACTCATGAATATTTTGGAAACTGAACCGATCTTATTGGTTTTTAATATTAATTCAGTTATTTGGTTTTAGTTCAGTTTCTTGATTTCTCAGTTTCTTATGGGCACCTCTACTGCGACAATTAGTACATTGGCAGCCTATAATTTAGGTCAAAATCTGGCCCCGGCTGGCCCCATAATTAGGCAGCACATGCATGGGCCATAACTTGAGCAGTGCCTAATCTTATTTTCTGTACAAATTATATGCCTAGGTGGAAGGGATTCAAGACAAGTCCAGACCCACATATGTGATGATACCATCCCACATCAGTCATAACAAACATACGGCTGCCATCAGGGTTTCTDACTCGTTATTTATCATTGTTTTCACAGCCCGTTACACAGTGATCCAGCTAATCTGAATTTCATAAAGACAATGTGATGATACCATCCCACATCAGTCATAACAAACATACGGCTGCCATCAGGGTTTCTAACTCGTTATTTATCATTGTTTTCACAGCCCGTTACACAGTGATCATGTTCAGCTAATCTGAATTTCATAAAGACAGCACAGGCTGTTGAATGGATACAGTCAAATTTTTTCCCTCCATAGGCATATGATTACTAAAATTTGCCAGCTGGCAGAACAAGAGTAGACTAGGTTGGAAGTTGGATCACATGGCCCAAAGTGTTAGGCTAAAATTTATTGAATTCATGCTGGGGCAGCTAGGCATGGTTATCACACTTGGTTTTCCTCTCTGGGTTCAGTTCCATTGGACTCAGGAAATATTTGTCACCAGTCAAACTGGCCAGCTCCTTGGGTCTTAACAACAAAACCCATATAAGCATACTTCAGCTCTGAAGACACACCAACTCTGATCTAATATAATTTTAGAAATTTCAAAAAGAAAAAAAAACAAATTAAAAACACTTGAAACCCTAAAAACCACTATTAGTTTGTTTGGTTAAAATTATCAGGAATGGGAGATCTAGCTGGCCTGAAAGATGAATCTGCAGATATATAACACTATCATCGGAGAGAGATGATGGAAGAGGAGGAACATTGCAATGGAACCCTAGATCGTCATCTTCATTGTCATTATCATCTTATTGTTGCCATTGGTAGTCCGGGTTGTCATGCCCATTGACGAGGTTAATCTTTATATCCTAATTTGATTTCCATTGAAGTAGGATAGAATCTCGATATAGCACCAATATAAGTGAAACGAATAAATCACAAAGAATAAGACAATAATGACAGGCAGGCAACACTACTATCTAACACGGATGGGTCTGGACTATGGAGTGTGCCTGTATCCATATAGAAAGTTAATCTCACCATATTCTCTAGTTGAATACAATCCCTCCACTCTCTACATCCCTTCAAATAATCATTCAACCTAAAAGCTTAAATTGTTTAATAAATAAGGTCCCTAAATAGATATCTATTCTTTAACACGTTTCCTCACATAAAAGCCAATTGGTCTTTAAGTTTGGACAAGCACAGGCCCTAGGGCTGACAAGAATCGAACACTAGACCATTTGGTTAAATAGGCTTTAATACTATGTCAAGTAACCATTCAACCTAAAAGCTTAAGTTGTTAGATTTAACAATTATCTCAAGCTATTAGGTTGAATGATTTCTTGAGATGGTATCAAAGCTTATTTGACCAAATGGTATGGTGTTCAATCCTCATTGCCCCCATTATATCTTTGGTGGGTTTCAATTTTCATCCTACAACTTTTTAATTGAAAATATCACACTAATGAACTCCGCAATCAAAAGTTTATAGTTCTGATCAACTAATGGTAGAAACGCACCAAATGTCTACAACTATCACTATGTCTGTTAATGATACCCTGAAATCCGTGACTCGATCTGACATCCAATCTGATTAGCTCAGATTCGGATTTGACTCCATCCTATCTGATTAAAATCTGAATCTGATTATATTATAATAATTATTGATTTTAACATATAAATTTTATATAATTATATTTAAAACTATAAAAATATATATTTTTATATATTATATTTTATACAAATTTATCTCTCTCTCTATATACATATATAAAATAAATTCAGTATGTTATATTTACATGATTACATTAATTTATTTTATATATAAAAGTTGAAAGTAATTAACTTTTTAATTTTTTTGTATATTAAAAATATTAAAGATGAGTCGAATTAAATCCAAATCCAATCAGAGTCCCTTAGTATTTGAATTAAAATTGTAATTCCTGATTTCAGATTAAATATTCGGATACAAATTTTCAATAATCGGATCAAATTCAAATTTTAATGAATCCAATTCAAATCTGAACTATTCACAGCCTACCTATTATCAAGTGTATTTATGTTATTATCAAGTTTGCCCTCACTATGATAGCGTTGAACTTTGTCTAGAAAGGAAATGAGGAAGGCCCGTATGAAAAAGTAGCAAACTTTGTAATCAAATGGAGCTTGGGCTGTCTATATTTCAATCGAAGCCCAACCCAAGTTTACGCCTGGTCCTAATTTCTGATTCATGCTCAATGGCCTAAAAACTCAGGCCCAAGTTGCAACCCGAGCCACTCGTAAGAAACCGGCAGATCCAGAGTTGATAATGGATTATAATTGGAGCCATCTGTTTGTTTATTTGTTTAAGTCAGCCCTCTTCTTAGTGGAAACTTGCAAAGAACTATATAAAGTAGAGGCGAAGGTATATGTCATGTCAGATTCCAAACAGGATTGTGTGGTGGCCTTTGCTGCAAGACTGCAATCAATATTAATGAGCTTTAGGTCCGGTCTTTGAGATGGACGTTATTGGCAGCCGTATTTAGATCATCGTCGAAGCCTATCCAACTAGCTTCCCTTTTACATTAGGTTTACTCCACATGTGAAGTTCTCAATAGAGAACCAGACTCATCATCTGATGGAGGCCCTTTGGGTAACCAAATAGAAGAATACTGGCGTCCGCATCAGCCGGCTTTAAGTGTAAGGCTGCGCAAGAGCTCTGAACCGATATGATTGTAAGGCCAGCGCTTCAGATAAGGCCAGATGTTAGATGGGCCCTATTAGTATACTTGAAGCAGGTATTAGTCTAAGGTTAAGTTTGGGAGTGATTATTTGAAAAAATAAGTGTTTATATATTGAATAAATGTTTTAAAATATGTGTTTATTTTAATGGTGGAAAAGTATTTATTTCAAATAAAATGATGTGACGGACCAAGACAGGCCAGAAAGGAAGTAAGCACTTAAAAATAAGTCACAGTTTTGGACTTCTCGAATGCATGCTTATTCTCAGAATAATCAATTAGACATATTTTTCAAATTCTAATAAAGATGTAGCTCCGACTCAGAATAAGTAATTATTTGAATAAACATTTATTATAAAATTCTCCCAAACTTGGCCTAAGATTGTGAAAGCTTAGTAGGTCACGATGAAACCATGGACAATTGGACATGTAAATATGTAATATATCGGGGTTTTGTTTTCTCAATTCCTGATATCTTCTTTGCATCCACAATCTTTTACAACATGCATAACTGAGAAAAAGAGAAAGAAAATGACTCTTCTACCATCAGGCCTTAAGGCTACGTTCGCTCCGGATCTCCTACTCACAAAGAAAGAGAGGTGATGCAGGTATCCATGTGGATTCATTCTCATCTTCTCCTTCTCTGTACATATCAAGGGGAACATTTTACAAAATATGACAACTTTTTAGGAGAAAATATACGTAGATGCTGAATTGTCAAAGATTCAGAAAATACAATAAGAATTTTTTTTATAAGGCAATATACACTTGGGACAATATGTAGATTAAGAGATGTATGGCTCCAATTCATGGCGGATAGAGAGTAGGTAGGAAAAATTTGTAAGAAATCTGGACTCGAAAATATATATAGCAATCATGGTTCAAAGTATCAGTACACCCCATATATATATATGGGCTCCCAAATTTATAGGTGTATCGGGAACTAAAAAATATGATACATCCCATATCAGATGTATCGTATTGAAATTTTAATCCTTGGAAGAAATGAATAAATCTATGATGATTGTCGAAAAGATATGATAAGGGGTGGCAACTTTTCAACCCAACCCGTTAACTCGCCCAACCTAACTATTAATTAATGGGTTCAGTTGTATTCATTTAGTCTCGGGTCATTGGCGGGTTGGGTAATCCAATAAGGGGAGACTAAATGGTCTGCGCGGGTTGAATCATGGTTATCCAACAGATAACCTATTAGTCTCTTCATATTTCGTCTCTCTCTTTCCATTTGTAATAGATACTTTTAGGGTTTTTCTTTATAGACACCACTTTCTCATCTATAATCTCGAGAAGCAATGAATCAAAACCAGCCAATGAGGCTTGTATTGTCATTAATGTTCGTGGAAATGACTAAATCCTTGGTAGAAGAAAGTGAAGAAAGTGAAGAAAATGAATTGGCAACAAAGGAGATCGAAGGGCGTCACAAAGAGAAGGGGCTCCCACTAATTGAATACTTCAAACTTCTCCTATGCTTTGTAAGAGTGAAAGAAAAGGAAAAGGAACTCATCATTTGTTTCTAGCTATTCCTCTTCGCTACTTCAAATTTCTCTATTTCTGAGATTCCAAGAGTATAAATGCATTGATGATTTCTTCTTTCCTATGATTTGTAAGTGGTGATCAAATTGATCAAAGTAACAATATCAATTTCTCTCTTTAAAGCGGTAGCAACGCCCTTTTTCTCTAATTCATCCGTTTCATCATTTGCTTTTTGATGCTCGACAAACCGAAAAAATCAAAGGGCAGAGATGAACACAAAGGTTTGGGCTGGGTGCTGTCATTGTTTGTGTTGGGACTGATGAGGTACATGAGCTCCCACTCCAAAATCATTCACAATTGGGATGAAGTATTCAATTACTGGGCCCCTTCATGGCTTCACCTCCTCTATAAATCTGGTTTTTGTAGTTTCATTTTTTTGTTTTTGTTATTTTTTCTCCAATTTCTGCTTTTTTCATTTTTCTATGATTTTTGTTATATTATTTTACAATTTTTCTATTTTTGTGTAATTTCTTGTTTTTCTTTGTTTTTTGTAATTTTTGTTCGTTTCCTACATTTTTGCAAATTCTAATATTTTTCAATTTTTTAATATTTTTATATAATTTCTGTTGTTTTTCTTTCTCTATTTTATAATTTCTACTAACAAGTCGGGTGGGTTGGATTGGGTTAAGGCAAATTTGGGATAAACCCAACCCATTAAATTTAATTTTAATGGATTTAAAGGGTTTGGGTTGAAGTTCAACTCAAACCTACCCAATTGCCACTGCTATATGATGTGAGAAGAGCTTTGACCAATCAAACCCATTGGAGGACATGCATCCAACCAACTGTATTTAGGCCCCTATTTGCGTTTTAGTAAGTTGCTTACCCAGGTAAATGCACTTACCTGGGTAATTCCCAGGAAAGACTTACCCAGGTAGGTGCATTTACCCATGTTCTTTTATGTCCCAGGTAAATAAGGTAATAACCATTTTATCCATAAAAATTCATTATTAAAAAGGACATTTTTATCCCATTCAAGTGTTAGTGACTTTTCCCCAAGTGGGAAATTTATTTAGGGTTTCTAGCAGATAAGGGCAACTTTTTGCCCTTAGTATCAATAAAAGAATATTTTTATAAAATAACAAAAATAGGGTAATTTTTTATGAAAAATATCAAGGAAGGGCAATGATATTGTTCATCGTCTTCCTCCACCTACGACCAGTAAAAGAGTGGGTGGGCTGATCCACATCAATGTAGTTAAAAGGATTTGGACAGTGGGGTTTTTTGGGTCGCACCAGGCACTAGGCTGGAGGGAGCTCACCAACTACCAAACTACGGTCTCCCATTTGGCTGGCGGGTAGGTGGGCAGTCGATTAGTGGAACCATCCTCCACCAACTACGATGACAATGCTGCTTAAAAAATACTACTCCCTTCCTCTCCTCTTGTGATCAGTTGAGGGAGGGTTACGCAGGCTAAAGAAATCTGAGAGAAAGAAACAGAGGAAGAGCCCCAGAAAGACACTATCGATGGCAACCAAGTAGGAAGAGCAACAAAACAAACAGGCCGGAAGGCATCAGGAGGTCGGCCACAAGAGTCTCCTCCAAAGTGATGCTCTCTACCAAGTAAGCAGCTTCAGTTTCTCTTCTCATCTAAGTTTATTCACTCTTCTCTCTCCATACTCGTTCTCCTTTTAATTCGAGTTGCTCTTTTTCCTGATAAATCTGCCTCTATTCTACAGTGCATACTTGAAACCAATGTGTACACTAGAGAACCAAAGGCCATGAAGGAGCTCTGAGAGTTGACAGCGAAACATCCATGGTGGGTCTCAATCCCCTCATCTCATATAGTTTTTGGTCCATATTAAAGAGAGGTTTTTGTGGGACTGCAGAGGCAGGCGGCCATGGAGCTTAGACTCTTTGCCAAGAACAAGCAGGACTCACTTTGTCTCACTCTAGTGTATTCGGTTATTCTTTTGTAGAACAAGTAGGACTTACCAAGAACAAGTAGGAGTCACAATGGTTGTTATTTTGCAGATTTGCGAGGATAACATGGTTTATCGAACCATGCTAAACGATGAAGGGGCAATACCGCCGTTAGTGGTTGTCTCAATCCGGAACAACTTGCTTTGTATAAGTGTATTCGGATGAATACAAAGGGAGAGGAAGAGGAAGACGATGAACAGTATCATTACCCTTCCTTGATAATTTTCATAAAAGTTACCCTATTTTTGTTATTTTATAAAAATAGTATCTTGTATTGATATTCAGGGCAAAAAGTAGCCCTTATCTACTAGAAACCCATTTATTTACCCACCTAGAAAATGATATCTAGGAAAATAAACCTTCTATGATCCTTGCATAAATCTGAAAAAAGAATATGGGTTTCTTGGTTAATGGGAATCAAAATCCCATTAACCAACTTTCCCTCTCTCAAAATTCAGAAAAAGAATACCCCCTTAAACGTTAATTCTAGGGTTTAAGGTTAGAGTTTAGGGACTTAAGGGTTCGGATATGAAAATAAGAGGTTTTCATCCCACCATGGTAAGAGTGAAGTAAATGTCATTGATTGGTTATAAGCTCTTCTGGTATCATAGTCGAACTCGAAGATAATCTGGATTTTTAAAATATAGGATAAAAATATATGTCCTTCAATTTTTTTAATATTTTTATATTTGTAAATATGCCATATAAAGTTTACCAAACTTTTCGTTATATTTTCATAAACTGCTGAAAGAACACATTCCAATTTGCTTCACCCCCACCCCA
>NW_010729279.1:457631-542592 GCF_000365185.1 Nelumbo nucifera | reverse complement strand
CCCCCCCAAAAAAAAAAAAAGACAGAAAAGAAAAATTATTTGGCGCTTCTTGTTTGTGTCTCTCCACTATCACACGCATTGCATACAAGATAAGAATAGGGGTATTAGCAGATAAGGGCAACTTTTTGCCATGAATATCAATAAATGATAATATTTTTATAAAATAACAAAAATAGGGTAACATTTTATGAAAAATATCAAGGAAGGGTAATGATGTTGTTCGTCTTCCTCTTCCTTTGTCATATTCATCTGAATACACTAGACTAAGACAAAGTGAGTAGTGCCTGATTGAGACAAAGCCACTAACGACGACTCCTGCTTGTTCTACAAAAGAACAACCGCATACACTAGAGTGAGACAAAGTGAATCCTGCTTGTTCTTGGCAAAGAGTCTAAGCTCCATGGCCGCCTGCCTCTGCAGTCCCACAAAAACCTCTCTTTAATATGGACCAAAAACTATATGAGATGAGGGGATTGAGACCCACCATGGATGTTTCGCTGTCAACTCTCAGAGCTCCTTCATGGCCTTTGGTTCTCTAGTGTACACGCTGGTTTCAAGTATGTACTGTAGAATAGAGGCAGATTTATCAGGAAAAAGAGCAACTCGAATTAAAAGGAGAACGAGTATGGAGAGAGAAGAGTGAATAAACTTAGATGAGAAGAGAAGCTGAAGCTGCTTACTTGGTAGAGAGCATCACTTTGGAGGAGACTCTTATGGCCGACCTTCTGATGCCTTCCGACCTGGTTGTTTTGTTGCTCTTTCTGCTTGGTTGCCATTGATATTTGATAGTGTCTCTCTGGGTCTCTCTGGGGCTCTTCCTCTGTTTCTTTCTCTTAGATTTCTTTAGCCTGCATAACCCTCCCTCAACTGATCACAAGAGGAGAGGAAGGGATTAGTATTTATTAAGCAGCGTTGTCGTCGGAGTTGGTGGAGGATGGTTCCACTAATCGACTGCCCACCTGCCCACCAGCTGAATGGGAGACTGTAGTTTGGGAGTTGGTGAGCTCCCTTCAGCCTGGTGCTTGGTGCGGCCCAGAAAACCCCACTTACCAAATCCTTTTAACTACATTGATGTGAATCAACCCACCCACTCTTTTACTAGTCGTAGGTGGAGGAAGACGATGAACAATATCATTGCCCTTCCTTTATATTTTTCATAAAAAGTTATCATATTTTTGTTATTTTATAAAAATATTATCTTTTGTTGATATTCAGGAAAAAAAGTTACCCTTATCTACTAGAAACCCTAAAAAAAGGGTAAATTTCTTAAACTATCCTTATGGTTTAATTAATTGACTAAGTGTACCTTTAGTGTTTGAAAATTAACTAACACTATCCCTATTGTTTTTGACAATTGAATAAGTCTACCCTTACCGTTACATATAATATCATGTGACTAATATAATGATATAAAATTCCAAAAACACCCTTCCCACCTAAGCCCACACACAAATCCATCACCGGCGGTTAGGCCTAGGATCAGAAACCAAGGAGGAGTTCTGTAGATTATAGCTAAGTCTGCTAGACACCTGCAACCACGAATTTGCAATGGCCATCAACAACACTACAACTTGGAGAAGAAAACCTGCTTTCTAGGTGTCCATCTTCAAAACGCAGATGAGAAACCTGTACCAAATCTGCCGCTAGAAGATGCAACAGCGGTGGCGGAACCCCCTTCTCGCTCCCGCAGCGTTGATGAGCCCTCTTTGAATGAAATCAGAGGGGCGGAGGGAAGAGAGAGACAAGAGGTTGAGAATAGAGAGAGAGACCAGAGAGAGACAGAGGCGGAGGTGAAGACGCAGTTGCACACAGTGGCTAACCAGCGGCACCCCTTTCTCGCTTTGGCGGCGGCGATGAGCCTCTTCGAATGAAAACAGAGGGGCGGAGGGGAGAGAGATGAGAGGTTGAGAATGGAGAGAGAGAGAGATAGAGAGAATGAGAGATAGGGAGACAAAAGGTGACAAGAGAATACCAGATCCGTCTCTGCAACTTGCAGCAGGGTGGTGAAAGAGGAGAGAAAGAGAGAAAGAGAGAGAAATAGCAAGAAGAGAGAGAGTGAGAGAGATAAGGAGAGGAGAAGTGGCGCGAGAGAGAAGTAAAAGAGGAGGAGAGAGAGAAAGAGCGGGAAGAAAGAATGAAAGATAGGGAGAGAATGAGAAGCTCCTCTGGTTAACATCCCGGTCCTTTGGTGGCCAGTAGTCGAGCTCAGTTAACTTCAGATTCTCAATTCCAATCAGGTAAACCCTCTCCCACAAGCTCAAATCCATGTGTCCGGTTGGAGCTGTTAATGCATAACCTATTGCATCTCCACAGTCTAGCTGCATCTTTGAAAGCCTGTGATGGGAGCTCAATCCAAATGGTTGTTCTGTTGGTTTTGGCCCCATCCTGCAGTCGCCTTCCACCCTAATCCTGATCTCCTCTAGAACAGAGCAATTGTCCAATCTAGATTAAGCTAGAGGGTTCAGCAGCTCGCCAACGGCAATCCAGAGGGAGAGGTATTGTAGCCGGTCACAAGTTTTCCTCTAGAACCTGCTGCAATTAATGCCTTTGATTTGAACACAAGAGTAATCCACTTCACCGGAATGTCTACATCTTTTCTTCTTGCTACCATCATCACCCAGGGAGATCATGAATTCAGCAGGCCGATCTGATGTGCTGGCATCATCCCTGGATTCGTTGGGTTCAAAACCATGTTGGCAGATGGCCTCGTCGCCAGTGATCTTAGACTGGTGTAGGCTGTCCCACACACAATCAATATGCAGTTGTTGGTTCCTGTCCCGGATAGGTTCCAGAGCTCGTAGTGACGAGGTAGCGTCAAGTTTCTTGCAGCAGGAGATTCTTACATCCACCGGTGTCTGTCGGAGCAAGCAAGCAAATGTCCTCACCCCGATCTTTGACAATTCTGGAGAAGAGAATGAGAAGAAAATGGAGAGAACCAAATAGGAGGGTAAAATAGTCTTTTTATATTTTCATTGACATGATTAAGAAGGATTAATCAATTATCAGAAAAGTTGTATTAGTCAATTTTCAAACAGGTACACTTAATCAATTAGTTGAATAGTAAGGATAATTTAAAAAATTTACCCTAAAAAAAATAAAGAAATGATTGGAAATAAGAGGAAAGGAGACTGCAAAGAGCAGGGAATAATTTCTCCTTTTCCCCAAAAGAGGGAGGTCTAAGGTCTTTTCCAAAAGCTAAAACAATGGAGAAGTCTTCTTCATCTTTCAAGGAGGAGAATCATGACAAAGTTGGGTTTCTTTCGTGCTGGGGTCGTCTCAAGCATAAGCTCTCATGGCCAAAAAGAGTTGGGCTCCATCGAAGTGAGGGTTGCAACTTCACAGCGGTTTTCAGAACCAGGCAACCGAATCGAGGTGGTGGTTTCAGGTATGATCCTTTGAGCTACGCCCAGAACTTCGATGAGGGTTGCTGGGATGAAGATGACGAGGATTCATTCCATCGTGCGTTTTCCTCTAGGTTTGCTGCTGCCCCTGCGTCTAAGGGGCTTGGACATCAGTGAAGAGCTATTTATATCTTGAACTCCATGGTTTCATAAGATGGTCTTTCATGGAGTTGATGAACGCCCAGACCCAGAGCATCAGGTTAGGTGGGTGGGCTTGGAATTGGAGTTGGAGATGTTGGTTCGTGTACTGTTAATTAATACCAACTATCTGATTTGTAGTCTATATAGAGAAATTGAATATATATACAATTTATCACAAGTATGCTAGCTTCTTTAAAAGCTGTTATTGTTACTGTAATGATCATATATATAGATGTTGAGCGGAGTGGCTCAACAGACTTGACTCTCTCCCTGTAGTATTCTTTCGATCAATCCTCTCTTCACGTGTTTGTTTATTTTCTTCTTATACTGCCTTTGATTGCTTGTGTTCTTGATAGTATAGATGTAATCATGTTTATGTTCTGCATTTTCCTGTTTCCAACTCATGTGGTTCAGAAATGTTCTTCACTATCCACAATTATGTAGCCCAGAAAAGCCGATGTGGTGAGGCTCCTTTTTTTTATTATTATTATGTCGCTTCCGGAAGTGGGGCCGCCATCACCACCACCACATTCACGTTTGGATGTTCAAGCATTTCTGTAAACAGTTTGCGGATGTTCCAGCACTGGCAGCTCCCGAAGTGCAGCTCACCACCCCATGCATGAACTTTGAATGATTTGTCAATGGTAATGGAATTCCACTGTTTTTACTACTATTTCTATGGATTTGGAATACACAAAACAATAGCTCACATGCATCATTCCCTTTCTTTTCAGAAAGAGCTTACTAAACATTATCCTTTACACACAGCATAACAAGAATTCTGGATTTGGCTTCCTTACGGATTGGTGCTATCATTACTGGATCAAAGACCAGGGAAGAGAAACTTTCCATCCAGTACCTACATATCACACACCCACTGCCAGTAGTTCATGAATTGTCCAGTTGAATCGTATGATTTGCTTTGAACCAAACCCGTTAAATCGTACACACCCAAAGTGTTCCAAGTTTCCAACTTCGAACATTACGTCGTATGATTTGCTTTAACCGGCCGGGCCAAAGTGTTCCAACTTTGAACGTTACGTATGATTCGCTTAACTCATTTTGCTTTAAACCATAAAGCGTTGCCAATGATATCAACTCGATCGTCCTTGACCTAGGCGGTTTGGCAAACTATTCTACTGAGCAACTGATGATTGGGTGCCGGCCTGCCGGGTTTTGATTGCTTCGATTGCCTCGCTGAGCTGACCGTCAGGTTGAACCATCATCAAACCTGCCACTCGGATAGCTTTTTCACACCATTCCCAGTTTGGTTTTCAAAATATCGAGGTTGCATGCATTCATTTACGTTGATAAATTCACTTATCCTGGCGAATTGTTTTGTGGCCGGCAGAGGTGGGCGGGCTCAGCCTGAAATTTTACATGGATTAGATTTGGATTTTCGGTCTTAGGTTTGGATTAAAAAAATTAGAACTTTTTATTTTTTGGGCTGGACCAATCTGGTCCAACTATATACATTCATATATATATATGAATATATATTTATATACATATTTACTTATATATATGATTATTGACCAATCTAAATTTGGGCCTGAATTCAACTTGAATGCATTAAATTATAGTATGAATTATGCTCGTGTTGGAAAGGTCAAGTTTGACATTGAGCTCGGGTCTTAAATTCAAATTTTAGGATCGAGCTTGGATTAACCACAAACCCAGCCCAACCTACCCGATTTACACACTAGAGGCTGGATGAGTGCATTTAGCCATGCTATTTTATGTCCAAAATAAAGTTATAACAAATTTTCAGATCGATAAGAAATTTATTTACCCAAGTCTCAAAAATATATAATTACTAAATTAATTCTATCGCTTGGGAATCATTCTTCCATGGGTAAATTTCTTAAACTATACTTGTGGTTTAGCTAATTGATTAAGTGTTTTCTTACTTTTTGAAAATTGACTAACACTACGTTTACTGTTTCTTTCTGACAATTGACTAATACTTCCTTTACCATTAGCTCCTGTTAATAAAAATGTTTTCTACCCCTCTTGTCTAAATACACAACGAGAATAAAGAAGGCATATATATATTCTTTACTCTCACTTCAGAAATTATTCACTCATAACTATTTAGAAACTACCCACTTATAAATTATAAATAATTTTGTCTTGGAGATATTGTATATATTTACTAATACCAGAAAAGAAACGCGAATGCTATAACATAACATTATATTGTTATCGGGGCAACTAATGACTTGGCATTTCATGTAAAATAAACAGTTAACTAATTCGAGGTTCAGAAGCCCAATGCATATGGACAGTAAATGTTGTAAAAGAAGAGAATCAATAGATGGGACACCCATCAACCACTATACCCTTAGCCGTAGGACAAGAAGCTAAATCACAATGCTCGCCACCTGCACCCCACCAGTCCAAGTGTTTACCTCCCATGTGGAGTGAGAAGTAGAGAAAAACCCCCATGAAAGCAACCCCAGCATCCAGAGCTCCCGAAAGCACATAGTTATACCTCTGCCACCAGCTCTTTCGGTACCGGAAGATGAAGAAATTGAAAATCGTGCCCACCAAAGCCCAAGAATTGAAGTTCACTGTTGTTGCTGCTGGCATCGTAACTGTTGCTCCTAAGAGGACGGGGAAGTTAATCAGTGAAATCCAAGTTTTCTTGGGAAACGTCTTGTGTAAAAGCCAGACCAGAAGTGGCGCCAAGGCACCGCCAAGGAAGAACCAGTTCAATGCCCCGTAGTTTCCAAGACTTCCAACGATTCGTTTGGGTCCCACAAGGCCCCAGATCACAGATGCATCGAAGAAGACACGATCATTTGGGCAAGTCCAAGGACTGTCCGGAGGGAGTATCTGATCTTGACAGATGTTTGGAATAGATTTCAGCATCCACATGGCCGCAGCAACGTTGATCGTTCCAGCCAGGATGGTTCCGATGAACTGGTTTGGTGGCCCAAATATGTAAGTTCCAACAGAAAAAACAATAAGAACATGATAAGCAAATTGAATCAATACAAAGTAGAATGTAGTAAACAACCAGCACAATTAAGATGGAAATTAATCAATGATGCGTCATTGTGTCAACACGGTGTTGTTATCCTTGTATACAGAGGTTCATAACAATCACATTACCGTTGTTCTTGTTGTCTCCTTGTCGCCATTATCGTTGTCACCACGGTGGTTGGTGGAAAGAAGAGTTCAACCCAGAAAATTGCTTACAAAAGTCTATCAGCAAGTCTGGCTTGTATTTTGGCAAGTTTTCAAAGAATTAATTTTGATGAATTTTATGACTCTAAGAATCATTTTTAATTTTGGGTGTTTGGAAATTGCTGGAATTAATTCCTTTTTGGGCTCGAAACTCATTCCGGGAATTGATTCATTACAGTGAGAAAATTTAGCCTAAAAAAATATCTATTTTTGGCTTAAACTGCTTGTTCTTCAAATGGTGATTCTTTGCAATAGAATTTTAACCGAAACATAGCGTAAAACAAAAATAAGGACAAAGAAATTTACTTATTAGCTGTTGGAGAATATCAACTTATTCAAGGACCTCACCTAAGAGCCCGGGTTTGGAGCAGGGAGTACATTCCCTATTCTCGACCCCGACCACCAAATCACCCCATCTCCGTTCCCGATCCCCAATGGGGAATGGAATCCCCCCTCCATCCCCGACTCCGACGGGGATGAATTCAGACCCGAATCCCCGAAACTAAGAGAGAGAGAGGACCATTGGGACTTGGGAGAGTTTCGATGATGATTGATGAGAGAGAATCTGAAGGGTGATAGCGACGGCGACGGTGGTTGGCGATGATGATGAAAGCCGGTAGTCAGCGACGGCAGTTGGCGGTCGGAGAATTGGCGATAAAGATGAAGATAGGGTTTACTCATTTTGTGGTTCAGTCGCCTCTCTTGAGTCTTCTCTGTCGAAGACAAAAGAATGAAGATTGGTAACTGGTTTAGTCGAGGGTTAAGGGTTTTTCCAACTTTTCAAGTTTTCTTGATTTCTTCGAATCATGTTTTTGACTTTTAGTTTTTACTGTTTTATAAATAAATTAATAATTATTATACTTATATAATATATAATATTATATTATATATAATATATTATCTATAATATAATATAATATTAATTGGGGACGGGTCGGGGTGGGGATTGCATTCCCCGTCCCTGTCCCCATCTCCAATCGGGGATTCATGGGTAGCCCCATCCCCGACCCCAACCTCTACCCCGCCAAGGTACCTCCCATCCCTGACCCCATCGGGTCAAGGAGCCCGGGTATCCGTCGGGAACGGGAAAAATTGCCACCCCTAGGTGGGGAGTGGGGGAGGGGGTAATGTACATGAAACAATATATCCCAAGTGAGGATTTTTTGGACCATAGGGGGGGGGGCATGACTCCCCTGGATCCCCCCTGGCTCAGCCCCCGCTTTAAGATGGCATAAAAGCCATTTTGACCAAGTGGTCTAGTGTTAATCTCACCTACCAGCTTAAGTTTTTTGATTGAATGATTCTTTGAGATGGTATTAAAGCCACTCTGATCAAGTGGTCTCAAAACACAAGGTATGAATGAGCCTGTACTTATTTACACTTGAAGCCCAAATGTTCAATTTCTCTTTCATGTGCAACCAACGAAAGCATAATAGTATAATTATATATTTACCTTTACAACAAGCATAGTTAATAAAGTTTAGAATACTAAAAGAGAAGCATACCTGAACTAAGAACATTGATTTTGGTGGAATCTTCATATAATGGCCTAGCTTGAAATCACCGAGAAAAGAAACAGCCTGCATCACGCTGATAGACCCATAGGTTTTGAGGCACGCATTAGCTATAGGTTTTCCTGGTAATATGATACCCATGATATACTCTGTGAGCTTGTTTAGCGGTGGTACCTGTAAACAAATTAAAAGATGGTCTGCTTAAAAACTTTGAAAGATATTAAACAATTCCTGACAAGCAAGAGTAAAGAGAAAACGAAAAATTTGCTTTTGATATCTTTAAAATGCAAAATAGCACATATTCATAGCTATGAATATCTAATTTGGGTGGAAGTAGTGAAAACATTTTTGTTTTGTGATTCCAACTTCATCTATTTTCTAAAGTCAATAAACTAAAAGCCACATCAAGCAAAAAGCCCGGAAGCTACATTTGAAGCTCCTAAAATTGAGGTTTTTCAAAGGGGATCTTTTGAGCTACCGAGCTACTGGCAACCAAATGGAAAAAGACTTGATTTTTGGACTTTCAGTCTTTAAGAAGCCCAAAAGATCTGCGCAAAAGACGAGCTAAAAGGGGCCGAAATCAAGCTTGTACAAGCAACCCTGGTTGTTAACTAATGACTGGTTATATCCCGTAATTTTAGTTAAGACATGATAAAATCTCGCAGGGACCAGCATATTGGGTAATGGAATTTTTGTATCAATATATAGTGTGCATGTGCAATGGTAATTTTTTATGATGATGATAATGATAGTAAATAATATATTTTTAAAATTTTTTATTTTTATATTTTTGTCTATAAAAATTATTTTTATCTGTCACTCTTATTTTTATTTAATATGATGAATATACATATTAGAGATATGCACAAATTTTTTTATAATTTTACTTGTATTTGTATACCATTTTGTGTATTCATTTTTTTATTTTTACTATTATTTAATTATGACATCAAGGTTTGATATATTTGACCCAAAGATTAGAATTATTGATTTGACACCAAAAAGAAAACAACTCCATTTTGGATTATTTTTAAATTTATATTTTATTTCTGTCTTGAATAAAAACAATTATTCTTTGTCGTACTTATTTTTCTTTAATATGGTTAATTAATATAGGATTTAATGAAAGAACGAGAGTTAATACCCTAAATATTAAGCTTAATGAGAGGGAATTGAGCGAGCATAAATGTAATAATTCAAATTACATTTTGTGCCTTCGCAATCAGAGAAACTAAATTTAAAATTAAGGGTATTTTAATCAAGAATATCATTCAATAAATGTTATTGGGAGTTAATAACTTAAATATAAGACTTAATGACAGGGATTTGAATGAGGATAAAAGTGGTTCAAATTATATTTCTGTCCTTAAAATTAGTAAGGACCAAATTCAAAAATATGAATACTTAAGTCAATCAAAAATTTCACACTCTTATTCATATTTTCACTAATAATATAGATATTCAGTTTACAATATTACTCTGAAGTATTGACAAAACTTTCTCCTTTTTCACCCCCCCCCCCTCCCCCAAGCTTTTGCTTAATTAGGCTGTCAGGCATAAACCTAGCTAAAAGACGGTATTGAAATTGAATCATAAAACAACTGTAAAAATTTAAAGTGATAAAAGTTTATAAAAGTAGGAAACTGTTTTTATCACTGCTATCAAAAGAGAAGAAAGACTAAAGTACTTTAATTATAATCTCTTCTACCACAATCAACTTCTAATTTTATAGATAAGTCCAGAATAATGTCGTTAACTGAATATGAAACTTAAAAAAGGCCATTACCCTAGAGACTCAATCAGCTCCTCACAAGAGTGCCCCCCACAACGTCCCACAGCACATCTCTACTATGTATTAGGATCATCTCCTGATGATGACATCATCATTCCTGATATTATCATCGGGAAATGTTTCCAATACATGGCAGGGATGTATTGTGGAATGTTGTGGAGGGCAATTTTGTGGGGGGCTGATTTGAACTCCATTGCCCCATGCCAAAAAGAGTTGGGGGTTGGAGGGAAAAGCTTAACTCTATTACCTGATTTGTTGTAGCAACAATGACGGTGATGGGAAGAGTAAAAACGAAGGCAATGACAGAGGCGAAGAGGAATCCCCACCAGGGCATCTGGACCTGACTTTTCAGGAAGATGCAAAGCAAAAGAGAGACTACGAGAGTCACTACAAGCAATAGGTAGAACCACCATCCAGGTATGTCACTGTACTTCTTCATCAATCTTGTGTGAATATCCTCCTTGCCATTGTATGAACAATATCGTTCATAGATTTCCCTGTGCATTAATTCCAGTACATGAAAAAGAATTTAGGCTCCATTTGGAAGGAGTACAAATACAATATATAAATATGTAGAGCGCAAAACCTTATATTTTGTATTATTTTGTATGAATTTGTACTGTATATATTTATATTTGTACTCCTTCCAAATTAAGCTTTAGAAGAATTAATGCATATACTCAAAGAAAAATGATCGGTACAAATTGAGGCCTGAGGAATACATCACGTACCTTCCATGAAACAAGGCAACATGCGTCAGGGTGGCTGCAACAGTGGCAAAGGCAAAGCCATACGACAGAGCGAATAACATGCTCACATGGACCCGCCCTTGTTTCTCATAATTTGCGATATCTATCTCAAACTTGTCATTCACGATGGCTGAAACATTATACATTTGACCATGGGATGTGAACAAGTGAGAGGAGAAGATGGGAAATGTTTTGGCATTGTACAGGTTTAATCCCCAGTATGATATAGGGATGATAATGTAGATGAATACGACATAGCCGATATAGACGTTAACTATGGCAAAGAAAGGGCTCAGGAGGGGGCTGTACAGAAAGGAAGATACAACAGTCCAATCTAGTGAAAATGCTCCGATCCCCAGACCCTGCATTCCTGAGCCGATCTGGTGGGCTGTGACTGACTTGGAGAATGCCCAACAAATCCATGAAATGCTTGACAGAGTAGGGAAGAGGTAGCCTGGAACAATACACCAGCAGAAACTGCAAATGAGTGCAATCAAGAAGAACTTCCCTCTTGACATGCCTTGATCATCTTTTTCATGTAGTGCCCTACAAAGTTCAAACCTTAATCAGTTATTACCACAGCTACTATTACATAATCATAATTAAAATTATATTAAAACAAGGATGGTCATGTCAACTTGTCTCTCCTTGCTCCATTATCCCAATCATGCAATTGTAGGAGGGTCTTGATTATTCCCTTTTTAAGCCTTTTGATTTGTCACCAGTATCACAATCTCCCCTTTTCGGCCCCAAGAAATCAGGAAGATGTTCTATTAGGATTTAGAATAGGGCCAACCCAACCCATAACCAAATAAAATTTTAAATATTCGTTAATAAAAATATCATAATTAGTTACATCATCTAAAAAGAGAGTATATATATAAATCTTATATAGTTTTTGTAATCAACTAAAATTCAATAAAAATTTTAATTTATAAAAAAATTATAGTTTTATAATTAATATAGGCAAGTTTGTCCCTATCCCAAGCGCAGATAAATATTATTGCGCTTAAGGTGTGGGCCATGTTAAGCCAAGCAACTTTAAAAACTGTTAATAGACTATCAAAATCTGGCTTATGATCTTTTATTTATTTATTTTTGCTCATTAGGCTATACAAAAGATAATGCATGCATGGGTTGTGCTCAGTTTGGTTCAGTCTCATGACAAATGTCACATTTTTCTTAAAAGTGCAACTTAAGGGTTAGGTCAGGTTGATGATCAACCAAAGCCCAACCTGAAGTATTAAACCTTGAGCTCGGGCTTAGACTAATTTAATTATGACTAAAATAGTTAATTCATAGATTAATTTAATTATGACTACAACCTAACTTTATATATTTACTAATATTTAAGTATTTCAAATATTTAAGCAGCATTTACAAAAGTTGTAAGATTTAATCATTAATAAAGTAAAATAGATAGAATGAAACACTAATACATAACATGAAAAAAACAATTAATCCAAATTAATAAATCACTAAATTATTTTTATAACAAATTACTAAAGTAAAGGTTAATTATCGCACGGCCCCCGCTAGTTTAGAGAACAAAACATCATTGTAATAATGGAAGCTAGGAGTGTGCAGACTTAGGACAATGGCCTTACTAATAGAATAATCTCGCCTTTTCTCTCAGCCCAGTTTCGTCTACGTTTAATCTTAGATAGCAAGAGTCATCATGAGTAATGGCCTTACAAATACATGTATTAAGCTAATATTTAAAAGAAAAAAAAAAATGTTTGTTTCATGCAATGAGTCATTATTCACCATGAAAAAAAAAAACAATCTCATTTCTCTACATAAAAACATTAATCTCAAACCCAAAATAGAGATAGAGACGGAGGAAAAAAGAAAAATCATAACTCGTTGCTAGGTTGAAACAATAAACCACAAAATGAAAGGATCAAGAACAACCTATCAACGACTTCAACCACCTTAAGAAACAATGAGAAGCATTTCAAAAAAACAAAAGAAAAAGAAAAAAATACTTACATTTATATTTATATTTCTTGGATAGGTTGAATTTAAAAAAAATACAAATATAAATATAAATTATATAAATACATACAAAATAATACAAAATACAAGATTTTACAGTCTATATATTTATATTTATGTTCCTTCGAAATGGAGCCATAATAACAGTTGCTTTGATTTAAGAAAACAAAATCATTCACCTTGGCCAATACCCTCTTAATTGTTGAATGGGGAAGGCAAAGTAATGATCATGGCCTTACGGGAGAGAGGTTGCATGTTGAATATATTTCCTTTTCATACATAAAGAAGTATAGAACGGGAAGGAAAAGTTGCCTTGTTCAACCAATTTCATTATTAACACATAATCATTTAGTACTACTAAGCCAGTAATAACAATAATATCATATTGTACAAACATTTTCTAATGTACTCACCGGAACATAGAGACTTGAGCAAGTGTGTAAGGCCACCACATATGTGCAGGTTCCACCACGTACTTCCTCAGGAGTCCCGCCCAACCATAGCCTAATACCTGATCCATAGGCATATATACTTTAGCCACAGATACTTCGAATGAAATAACTTTTACATTTTCACACATGGTTTTCAAAATTGGACCTGATGGTTGGACCAGAAAAACTGGGACTGTTTTTTCCCCAAATCAGATTTTCTTTAAAAATGGTTGATTTTTTGTCAATAAATCATTATCCCGGGTGATTAATTATTCTAATCATTTTGATCATTTTTTATTTTTTTGTTAGAACAGGTCAATCGTTTGATTCGAACTGTCGAACCGTTCAACCTAATAACCGGACCCCTGACCGATTTAGTCTCCCTATTGGTTTTAAAAACCATGGTTTCACACCACCCAACTAATTTGCAAAAATAAAAGATCATTTAACCCTTTTATACTTAATTGAAATCATTTTGTTAAATAGAGTCAACATTTGATGTGACCATGGTAGCTACATCTTGATAAATTGGGTGAATAAGATTCTAGCTATTCCAATTGGAATCTTTATAAATCATGTTTGGGTCTAGGTATGTATAATATCCTTGCAGCCCTAATAATGAGTTTATTGCTTTATATAATAACTAGTTACGACCAATATTGTATGCACGACTTAATTTGTTAACAACTAGAAGTAGCCTTATGACATTCTTAATTAATCCGAATCGTTTGGAGTCCAATTCAAAAGTCACATTTTTGGATTATATCCAACCAGTGTAATTGCAATCTTAATTGGTGAGAGTGGGCAAATTTTATATTAATTTTTTATTGCTGTTAAATGAAATTTAAGTGGACATTATTAAAAAATTAAATTTAAAACTAATTCATTATTATTAATTTTATTAATTATTACCTTTATTAATAATTTTGTTTTTATGATTTTTTATTAATAAAAGTTAGTATAGCTTTATAACTTGATTAATGTAATTAATTTAAATGGATTTAAAATTATAATTTTTATTAGCAATAACAATTAATAATTGTTTTAAGATAATATATTAATTATAATTATAATTATAATAATATTTTTTAATTATTATAATTTTACTATAATTACTTATCTTATTTTAATATTTAAATTAACTTAAATATCAGGAAAAATCTATGATGTCAAAAAAGTATTTTACCGGAACTAGAAGTGCTTTGACCAACCTCCTCCATAAATTTCGAGGAATGCCACCTAAGTGGTTTCAACTTTTCTAATACCGTGTGATTGGTTAGAAGTTTTTTCTGGTATCACAGTTGAACTTGTTTACCAAAAAAAATGTTGAACTTAAATATTAATATTTTAATATGTTTGATAGAAAATTAAATTAATGTATTAAGAAGGTGGAAAGAGATAGGTGTAGGTGCAACTTGGGTGGGTTGGGGGTTGGGTCAGGTTTAGGGTCAAGGTCAACCTAAGCCCAAACCTAAGTCTCAAACATCAAGCTCAAGCCTAGTCCATCCCAAGCTCAAATCCGAATTTACCAACCCAAGTCCAACCTGATTTCAACCCAATACATCTTGAGTTGGGCTTGGGCTCAAGCTAGGCTTGAACGGGTGGGCCCAGTTTGAACATGTTTTTAATAAAAATTTTTATTGGGATTTGTAGCTCAAATACCAATAGAATAGGTTGAAAAATATAAACAAATGCCATTAATAAATGTATATATGCATAATTTATACATGTAGATATATAAGCAAAAAATATTTTTATATAAATAAAATACATAACATGTGTGTTTTTGTATATGCATGTGCATGGGTGTGAGTTTAAAATAATCATATACATACTGTAAATAACTAAATATAGTTTATGGTGTATATAATAGTAAAAATATATATTATACATATAAATTTATATAGTATAAATACATAACACAATATATAAATATGTAAAAGTGTATATAATCATAAAATGTTGGGCAAGCTCGAGTTAGGGTTGAGCTTTCTGAGGCCTCAACCCAAACCCAACACAATATATACATAACAACGGGGTGCTATATTACAAAGTTATGGGGAGATGATTGCATTTATCAAAATTCAGGAGAGGTTTCATAACAACAAGAAATGATGCCTCAGACGGCCCACCCTGGCCCTAGTTAGTAGTTATAGCCCGCAGCCCAAACAACATGCTATTGCCTCAGCATCATTAGCACGGCCCACCCTGGCCCTAGTTAGTAGTTGTAGCAGGCAGCCAAAACAACGTGTTATTGCCTCAGCTTCACGTACTAGTCCGAATCAGGTAGGCCAAACGTTGTAAGCAACTTCACCGAGCACTTGGAAAATTGTCAAAATATAACCAACCTACTTTTGAAAGAGATTAAAAACCATTTTGGCACTTGGCGGTTATTGTCAGAATATTTATTAGGGTTCATTGAAAGTACTTTAACTATAATAGCTACTGGATCCGGTCCCCACATTTACACACAGTAGAGCGAGAGAGAGAGAGAGAGAACCTGGGTTGTGATGACAAGCATCCAACCAGCAAAGAAGGAGATATTCCGGTGATAAAAGACCTTAATGATGTTGATGATTTCTACCGCGTATGGCGATCCGCCACCGAAAGCACTGCCGGCATTGGCGAACATAGAGACGAGTACGTGCTCCTTCATGTTAAAAGGTCCAGGATTCAAGGAGAATTCCGTGGACCCAAAACCCGGCAGACGGAACTTCGTCCGTGGGAGAACGGAGGCCATGAAGCGGCCGATGGGGAGCGTAGCGACCTGAACGGTGATCTGGGTTATGATGATGGGCTCCGTCCGGTAGGAGAAAAACTGGTTGAGGAACGACAGCAGTGCACATGATATCAATCCCATAAACCACATTCGGAAAGTCCATATGGGCAGCGATGGATCGTCGGTGTTCATCACCGTCAGTCGCACTTCTTCAATCGGGGACAGTTCCTCTTCATCTATCTCATATTCAATTTCCGCTTTCTTCCTCGTTGTCAAGAGTTCTATTTCTGATGTCGCCATGCCGATTGGTGAAAGAGAGAAGATATTTTTATCAAAAAAAAAAAAAAGAAAAAAAACAGAGAAGATATCAAGTAGCTTTTTGCAACTGCATATAGAGAGTAGAGATGTGGAGAGGAGGTGTGACACTGTGTGAGTGGGTGGAGCCTGATATATAATTTATTTTGAGGTAACGATTGAGTGATTTTTTGAAGAAATAAATTGCGAGATAATTCAATTAATGGCATGTTAGTTTGCACGCCGAATTCTGAATAGTAATAATTACTTTTAGAGGTGTAATCGAGTTGATCAAACTTTTCTGGTTATGAAGTTTGAATGTAAATATAGAAAGTTCTTATGAAATTTGAATGCTGAGTTATGAATTCTTTTATGGAAAAGTTCAGAATTATGAAAAATGACAATTGTCCATTTTAACCTTGTATATGAGAAAGTTTAATTAGTTATTTAATAAATTAACTAAAAATTAATAAAATGAATATAAAAACAATTTATAAATAATGGAATTGATAAAAATTTAGAGGCAAAATGATGAAGGAATGACATGGTTTCAAAGAGTTTTGATCAATTAAAACCCATCCATGAATTTTGATAAATAACACATGATTGGCTATCATGTTTATGATTCCAATTTATTGGTTAGACCCTTTTCCAATATCATATTTTTCCCATATCATAGTCAAACCCAAATTTATCAATAATTAAATATTTTTAAAAATTAAGTAACTATTTTATTAATTAAATTTATTATAACTTTAATATAATTATTAATAAATACTTTTATAATTAATTACATATTTTTTAAGATATTGACCATTAATTAATTAATATATTTAAAATGGTTAATTCCATAACTTAATATGTATAAATAATTAATTAACATTTAAAAATTATGTATTTCATAATTAATTAATTTTTAATTAATTACTATAATAAATTATTAAATAATTTAATGAGAAATAAATAAATATTACTAGACAAAAATTAAATAGGTAATTAAATAAGACATGGATAATTAATGAAATAGTAATAATAATTTCCAAATATTACGTTATTATTATTATTATTATTATTATTATTATTATTATTATTATTATTATTATTATTATTATTATTATTATTATTATTATTATTATTATTATATAGGATTTTCAAATTGTAGCATATGTAAAAGGAAGAAGCTTTTGGGAGTAATTTTTGGACAACAAAAAGTGTAATTAATGGAAAACAAAGGATAATGAAACATTTAAGGCTGAAGTGTAAAAATGATACTAGATGCACTGATTGCCTCTGAAAATGTATGAATCCTTTTCAACATTAATTAAAAGGATTAAAGTATCAATATCGGGTATCTTATCGGACAACTCAAATATAGATAGATACGAATACACTTTGCAAATACATATGGACAAAAAATATGGAAACACGTGGTTATACTAGGGAAATACATACAAATTCCATAAATACATTAATAACACTAAATTTAAGATAAAAATAGTCACAAGTGGTATATAAATACATAGAAAATATATATTTTAATGATATATATAAAGAAATATATTATAATTAATATACTAGTGTTAACCAAAAAATTGCGGCCCTGTCATCTCCTTACAAAGAAATATATTACAATTAATATTCAACCTTGCATTAGGAACGTATTTTTTATTTATGGGGAGATATTCCCAATGCAATGTAAGGGTTGTGAGGATGGTGTCAGCACAGATCTTGTGAGGATGAAATACAAAATTATAGATACAATGTCATCCTCTTACCCATGTCATTCTATTTGGTTAGAACTTAGTTAGGGATGGCAATGTTCCCCATAAAATTGGGCCCCCACCCTACCCTGAATGGACGGGTTTTCCTTGATCTTAAATGGGGATGGGGCAAGGATGGGATAAATTCTAAATTAATAACTTATACTTTAGGGATAGTACAAAATCATCAATATAGTTCAAAACCCTTAAACAACATTAGATGGCATGTGAAATGATAGAAATACCCTTTGTATTTTAAATAAGAAAGTGAGCGATTTTTTTCAAATGGCAAAAAATACCCTTAGTTAAAACCTCTTTATGCTTCGATTGGGCACCAATATTAATTCCATGCCCTCGGTATTCCGTCAAAGTTCCAATGGTTGTTGTTGGTACATTTACATGGGAAATCGTTGCCATGAGATTGTTGCAACAACTAGGGGTGCAACTTGGGCGGGCCCAACCCGAGCCTGAACCGACCCAACTTGAAATTTTACACGAGTTGGGTTAGGCCCAAGAAGTCGGCTTTTCTATTTTTTTGGGCTTGGCTCGGGCCTAGCCCTAAGGTAGCCCGAACCCAACCCGAGCCCGGATACATTTATACATATATGTGTATATGTATAAATGTCACATACATATTTACACACACACACACAATATATATATATATATATATATATATATATATATATATATATATATATATATATATACATATTTGTATATATAACAATTGTATAGATATTTGCATATATATTTATATACATATATAAAATATATGTATATATATATATATTTACATAAATACATTTATATATGTATAATTCTAGAGTGGGTTCATTGACCCACCCAAGCCTGGCCCGGGCCCGAGTCCAACTCTGGGTGCATCAAATTACAGGGCAGGCTGTGCTCGGGTTGGGAAAATCGAGGTTGACCTTAGGCTCGGGCCTTAAGCTCAAATTTTAGGATCGGGCCTAGGTTGACCATAAACCCGGCCCAACTTGCACCCCTAGCAACAACTAACATCACCACCAACAGTTTTTGTTTACCCAAGGTCATGCTATCATTGTCTATGGTTGTCCCCTACCTTTTTTCCCCACCATGTGCATAGCAGATTATCTCTTTACATGTGGCAGTGAGGGGGGAGGGGGGAGGAACAAAAAGTAATTGCCCTTTCTAAAGCAAGACCCCTACCCAATTTGTTCATTTAAATGGAAGATAAAAAGGGGAACATCTCATTTTTTCCTGTTTTTATTTCCTATAGCATTATAGCACAAAATACATTCGATAGTGTGTTCGATTTTCCCATATGATGACTACTCATATCTAGGGATGGAATCGAGCTGAGCCAAATAGTTAGCTATTTGAAATCGGCTTGCCAAGACAGTATGAGGCTCGAGCCCTCAAGCTCGGTTCGAGATAGAGACTTGAGCTCGAGTTTGACTTGAGTCAAATGCTTTATAAAAGTAAAAGTATTATATATAAAAAATTTATTTTTTATTTGATATTTAAAAAATTAATAGTTATAATAATTAGTTATTGTTATATATAAAAATAAAAATAGTATGTATGTATGTATGTATGTATATATCTATGTATGTATGCATGTATCAATGTATGTACCTATGTATGTATGTATGTATGTATGTATGTATGTATGTATGTATGTATGTATGTATGTATGCATATATGTATATTTGTATGTATGTAGAAGCTTGATTAGGCTCACGAGCCAATCCTTCTTATTGAATTAATGTTTCTTGTTGCAAATGCTTACTATTTTCATCCACCATAGGGGCACCCTCATTGATTTACCACCATTAATATACTGTAGTGGTGAGGTTTCAGAAATAATGTGGATGGGGACTTGTTATCATTTATTGAAATATAGGCAATAATGAGGGTGTTGGGGTATGTAAGTCAATGGAAAGTGTTCTATTGAAAGTCGAGATATGATTTTGAAGATGGCTTGGTACTTGTGCAAAGTGACCAAAATGGAGAATACAGACCTTGGCACCCAAGAGGCCAGATCATCACAAAAAATGGTGGGTGATAAGGATCAAGATGATTATTGCTTTGTTGAAGGAGATGGAAGTAGTCAGGATGACAGTGATAATATCGACTATGTAATGAGTGGTGATGATGAACATGTTGAACAATCCACATCACTAGAGGACATGGGTGTTGAACCTACTTGATGTGATGAAGAGGGACGTAGTAAATGTGAAGGGCAAACATAAACTTATGCCCTACACAATGAATCACATCATGTTGACAATGAAGCGCATCATGGGGTTGGTGGTCCACCAAATGAACTGAATGTAGTTGGACCATATTTATTGGATAACTGTGAGCAACCGAATGATTCTCATAGTGCACATTCTTTAGATGATGAGCATGCATCATACTTTGAGTCTTTTGCACTAGAAAAGCAAATGAATGCACCAAAGTTGTTAACGGGATTGACATTCCCCAATCCCTCAACATTTAAGGAAGTTTTGATCTCATTTGTTAGTTGTGACCAATTTAATTAGTTGAAGAATAACAAAGAAAATGTTACAACAATTTGTAAGAAGAGGTGTGGTTGGCACATGCATGCCTCCTAGATGCAAGAAAAGGAAGAATTTTGGTGTTGTCTGACCCAAGGTGTTTCAAACTGAGGACACATTCAGATAGTCTTGCCAACTGGACGAAGCCGAGGTGAAAGGTGAAAGGATGAAGTCGCACACCGAGATTTGCAACCACAAGAAGTTAGAGACTCAAGGAGTTATTTCTTGGGTAAGCACTCCGACGCTCAAGTTAGTAAGGAATCTAGGCTGGCCAGGATGAGCAGATCAATGATGCTAGTTCCGAGCCAAAGAGATGAAAGGGGTGCTGAACGAGTAGAGCCAAAAGTCCTTTACCTCAAGCGGGGAACACCTATTTATAGCTAAACATCTATGTTATGATTGGATTCGGCTTCCAGGATTGTCGGGATGAGGTTATCTGTCGAGGTCTTCGAGGAGTTCCCTTTACCCTGGCGGATTCCACTGTCTTGTCCATGTGGGACACTCCTTGGTCATGCTATTCCGTCACGTGGTTTTGGGTGACGATGCTAACGTGGTTTGAATAGGGTCGCCAAGAAATCCACCACGTTGTCACGGGGGTAGTTCTACAATGGAAGAAACTCGTGCAGCATCCAGGCCAAGGGAGGCCAGGACAAGCCCGTTGTGTGCTTAGGGGTAGGAATTGTTCGATGAGATGGCTCCACCAAGGTCACTGACACTAGATCATGACTTCAAGGCTCATGGCGAAAGCTCTCTACTGGCTCTTGCCAGTCCCTAGGAGGTGCCACTTATGTGCCAAAGAGGCATGGCCATGATGAGAGGTGACTTGGCATCGATGAGAAGGGACTCCTATATGCCAATGATGCTAGGCACATGTTGTGTCGATGATGATAGGCAACCGCTAGGCTGGAACACACTCATGCACTATGGGCAATGGGGTAGCTCATTCAGCTTAGACATGGGGTTGGCGTGGTGAAGGGACATACTTAGGCTAGAGCCACGTGCCAAGCTCCCCTTAGTGTTGGTGGCACAGTGCCAGTCCATGCATTGTCCCAATGAGCATGTGTGCGCCCATGAGGAACCCTGGTAGCCAAGCTAGCCATTAACCAGGGCCGCCCCACAAGGGAAGTCGGTCTAAGAGTGCCAAGGTCAAGCACCCAAGGAGGTCGACCACCCTTCCTCAAAAAGTATGTTAAGCTTTTGGTGGTCTGCCAATAGGAAACATGACTTCTCCCATTATTCATACTAGCAAAATTTATGATAGTGCCACTCAATGTAAGCCCGCCAAGCATAGGCAAGGCTAAGCGTATGTTAGACCGTGGCAGGCTTCCCCACTCAATCCATTGTCATCCTCGAAAATGATTACCTTGTGAATGGGTGTTTGTGTCCCGCTCCATCCACATGTTCTCCAATTAAGGGCCCCCTAGTCAACCCGGGTCTTGCCTATGTTGGTGTCCATGATGGGGACGGAACCATTTCACCATGATAGCTTGCCTAGACTTCACCCACTATGTTGAGGTTACTCAAACCGCGCAATAGTTATGCCATTGAAATGTGTGTGAGAAGGGTCCTCGAAGAAATTGAGATGTGTGATGCTTCGCGGAGTTCTGCCCCATGTATTCTTTACCTCATGGCTTAACTGCCTTCTTGGTAGCTTTTTAGTAGTACTACCAAACACGATGTGATAGGTCTTCTCCTGCTGTTGGCGTAGTGTGTTGGGAACCCTTTCACCATGCTGGCCTGTAGACTACACCTCACTGTGTTCGGGTTACTCAAACCTAGCCATGGCTTATGCTCTCTTAGCCCTCGAAACTACACTTCACCTTGTCAACTCAGGCTACCTCTTCACTCCGAAGGGTCCCCAATGTGTGCTGCCTCAAGAATCCGACCGCAATGTGTGCGAGTGATGGAAACTTTTACCCATGATGTTGCTAAACATGCACTTGCCTTTGTGATGTGTGATTGTTGCTACGAATGTTCCACCTTGTGATGAGCTGAGCATGTCCTTTGATGCATTACCGGTGTAGGGCCACCATGATGCAACAGCCAGTGTACCCACATTCCTAACATTCCAATATTGTGGCTTCAACCGAGGACCCATTTAGGTGCACTGTTGTCCCTACCTTAGTGGTGCCTCAAACAAGCTACATAACAATCGCTCATCCGTCATGAAACCAAGATGTAGGTGCACCACCCACACCTCACTAAAATGAATAGCGACTAATATATGTGAGGAAGCATGGCACTCCCCCACTCAAATTACCACAATATGCCTTTCGTGAAATGGCCCATGCATCTGTCCCCGCATGAGTGCTACTTCAGGGTCATTGGAATGGGGACACGATTAATAGCCTCATACCAGGCCTGATGTGAGTTCTTGCTTGTACCCAAGTAGAAGTGCCGAGGGACCACACCCCATGATGTGTTGCTTATCGAGATAACCGCTTCAATTGGCTTTGTGTGCTAATCTACTTTGATACCAACTGTGGCAGCAGTTGGCTAACTCACTCTGATACCAACTGCGGCAATAGTTGGCTAACTCGCTCTGATACCAACTGCGGCAACAATTGGCTAATTCGCTCTGATACAACCTGTCACGGGAGTATTTCATAGTGGAAGAAACCCGTACTGTGTCCAAGCCAAGGGAGGCCAAGACAAGCCTGATGTGTGCTTAAGGCTAGGAGTTACCTAATGAGATGATTCCACCAAGGTCAGCGGCATTGGATCATTACCTCAAGGTTCATGGTCGGGGCTGTATGCTAGCTCTTGTCAGTCCATGGGAGGCGCCACTTACGTGCCAAAGGGGGATGGCTATGATGAGAGGTGACTTGGCGCCAATGAGAAGGGACTCCTGTATGCCGATGATGCTAGTCACATGTTGTGCCGATGATGATAGGCAACCACTGGACCGGAACACACCCATGCTCTATGGGCAACGGGGTAGCTCATTTAGTTTAGACATGGGGCTGGCATAGTAGAGGGACATGCTTAGGCCAGACCCACATGCCAAGCCTCCCCTCAGTTTTGGTGGCATAGTGTCGGTCCATGCATTGTCCCCATGAGCATGTGTACGCCCATGAGGAACCCTGGTAGCCATGCTAGTCATTAACCAAGGTCGCTCCGCAAGGGAAGTTGGTCTAAGAGTGCTAAGGTCAGGCACCCAAGGAGGTCGACCACCCCTCCCCAAAGAGTACGTTAAGCTTTTGGTGGTCTACCAATATGAAACATAACTTCCCCCAATATTCATACTGGAAAAATTTATGATAGGGCCACACAATGTAAGCCCGCCAAAAGTAGGCAAGGCTAAGCCTGTGTCAAACCGTGACAGCGTGGTGCCCCTGGCCATCTTGACAACCACCCAAACACCACTCCCCCAAATCCGAAGTCAATGAGTGTAGTGCTCAATCACGGTTGGGCGGAAGAGTTATAAGGTCCTCGAATGAGGAACTCCAATTTGCTTGAGCTGGCTGGCCCAGGGTTAGACCGGCTTAGTGGGCAGATTGGGTGGTTCAATGCTCGTACCATTTCCGTTATGGGTCAGCAGATGCATTGTTTTGTCTTCTCGAGGTCACGCACATGCAAAGTGCAGCGGCAATCTTATGTCATTGATCTTATTTGATTTGAACCAATGGCTGCCTTTATATAAAGGGAGGTGGTAAGCCATTTTGCTTTGTCATTCTAAGTAGAAGCATGCTTTGGAGTTCAACAGGTGCTTAGTCTTCTATTGGTGCTTCAGGTGCTCCGCAGTCCTACACTTCAAGAAGATGTCTTCCTCTTCCTCCTTGTCTTCTTGCTCTTCCACTTCATCGTCTAGTTCTTGTACATCGACTAGTGAGTCCGAGCTGGGATTTCATCTCGAGGCCACCACACTCATAGTCCATGAGACCAATGCCCATACAGCCGAGGTCGAGGGACCCAAAGACCGATGCCTATGCGGGGGAGGCTGAGGTTCCTCAGGAGGCTGAGGTCGGGGAAATCGATGAGGCCAACATGGATGTAGAGGTGGTGTTCGAAGAGGGGCCCAATGCCTTTGCATGGTTCGATAGTTGTTTCGCTTCTTCTCCCTATAGGTTAACACCCCAAGACCTAGCCTGCGTTAGAACACTTCATTGTATTCCCGAGGAGTACGAGTTGAGGTGCCCTAGAATAGGCAAAAGGGTCACTTCAGCTCGGCTGGGCGAACTTTATATTTATGAGCATAGCCTAATAGCTGGGCTGAAATTTCCATTAAATGTGGGCATTGCGACCATGCTGTTGAGGTGGTATTGCGTCCAACCAATCTAACTTATGCCCAACTCCTTTAGGTACCTAGTTGGCCTCCTCTGTTACTACACCATTCATGACGTGGACATTACCCTACCAATGTTCACATACTTCCTGCACCTGAAGAAGCACCAGCAGAGCTACTAATACTTCTTGGCTCGGCAGAACAATAAGGTGTTCGTGGGAGCCCCCTCTTCAGTGCGTTGTTAGGAGGGTTGGTTGTTCCCCACTAAGTTATTAGTCCTGAAGACTAAGGTGAAGGTGTAGAATGAGGCTGAGTTGTCTATTGAGGAGTTGATGGCCATCAGGCGGATAGTGTGGATGTACAGGAATACACCTTGTTTGCGATGTTGATCCGTGTCGGGCTGATGGAGCCCCCGTCTGGTTTGTCCTTACTTGGTTTAAGTTTTTCATGATTCTTTTCTTCCACATTGACTGACCATTGTTCTTTTTTCCGGTATATATGGTTATGGTTGGTGATGAGGAGAGGATGAGGAACATGCCACCGTCACACAAAGGAAGGTGGTGCCCCAAGCAAGGACGACTCAGTAGCAATGTCATCCCGAGGTCGTGACTCCTCAACCACATAAGAGGTTAAGGCCTGTCGAGGGTAACGTAGTTGACGTTGGCTTTAACAGGTCTCCACCACAGCATGTCCGATCATGGACCACACCCCGATGAGGTCTCGAGGTTTCGCCCTCTTTGAGTTTGGCAAGAGAAGGGGTCGAGGTATATATGCCGAGATGGAGTGTTTGGCCAAAGGATAGTTTGGAAACTGAGGGCGTCCCTGAGTATCTGGCGAAGGGTATCCTGTTTCCTGGGATTCATAGGGAGACTAGAAACTGCATGAGTGGGTGTGTTGGAGAGTGTGTTCATCTAAGAGTACATCACGATAAGGCATCTGTACTGTCTTTGTTGTTCTTCGGTTTGGTTTGTCGTGCGCTTTAACTTCATGTCTTATAGGTGGCCGAGGCTCAAAAGGCCAGATTCTCCCATTTGATAGGATGCACACCCTTTGTCAGATGCCCGAGGCTCAAAACGATAGATTCTCCCATTTGCAGGTAGAGATGGCTGAGCTGAAGAATACAATGGTGACATAGGACGAGGACCTGTGAAGGTCGACAACCCAGATACACAAGCTTAAGTAGGGTCATGACAAGGCACGAAAGGCAGCCGAGGGTGTTGAGGCAAAGCTGCTTCGCGCCGAGGAGGAGGCAGTGGCCAAGTACAAGGAGTCTGAGGAGTTCCTGAATGCTCTTAATGACTATGCTATAGACTCTTGGAAAACCAGCTTCGCTTGTTGAGATAGAAGGGTCATGCGCGGGCATCCTAAGATAGTTGCAGTCGTGGAGGAGTACAATCCCTCTGACACAGAGGTGCCCCCAGCAATGCAACCTGCTCTGGACGACAATGCAAACACGCCCAAGGAGGCAAACCCCATAGATAGCATGGCCGGTCTAGAGTGGTTTTGTCCTGTCCTTTTTTATTGTACACGGCTAGGTATGTCAGGCTCATAATCAATGTACTACATTTTTGTTAATGAAAATCTACTTTTGTTTAGCACACTTTTTTCCATAAACTATTTCTTTCCCTTTTTAAGTTACCCCACTTGGGAGTTCGACTGGTAGGTGTGCTTCTCAGACTGCACGTCCATTGGGGTACAACACCGATCGGGCCTTAGAGGCTCTTTGCTCAAATTGATCTACTTCGGGTCTTGATTGGCTGGAGTTCTTCTGAGTCCTCGATGTTGTTGGGGAGCTTGGTGGTGCTCGTTCTCATAGAGCTCGCACTCCTTGAGGGGGCTCACCGTGGTACTCAGCCATCTCTTCTCTGGCTTGAGGCAGGGTGATTTTTCGGAGTTCGGTTACCACCCTCTTTCATAGTTGGATAGGGGTGTCATTCTTGTCATGCCCTATTGGGCCGATTTGGCTTAGAGCCTTGGCCGTTTCAAGTCATCCGGGTCTCATAATTAAGGTGTTAGTCCTTTGAGCTTAGCTCAGCCATCGAGTAGTGTGCTCATGTTGGGGGCTGACCATTCTCTATGTGGTCCTGAGGTGCCTAGCCATTCAGGTCTGGCGAGGTGGTGTGTCCGGAAGCGTGTTGTTAACCACTTTGAAACACCAATTTCAATATTTATAAATTTCCTGATTCTCAAAATAACTACAAAATGCAGTTAGTGGTGAGAAAGGGGTCGTATCCACAGGGAAGCGGGGGAAAAATTGTTACGTACTTCAATCCGAACAAAATAACAAGATTTGATATTGCAAAAACACAAAATTTAATTAACTGAATTGGAATACATTAAAATAAAATTCTAACAATGCTGAAAGTAAAAATTGCAGAAAAATAAATAAATAACAGAAATAAAAAAAAAACTAAATGAAAAATCTACAACTCGGTCAAAGGTAGCAGTCTCTAGATCTATCCTTTGACCCTCGAACTGCTTAAGTTGGGCCTTCCGTCTTACCTGGCCGAATTTCAGATCTACAGAAAGGAAAACAAAAATTAAATTTGATAAAAATAAATTGCATAAATAAAATAAAAACTGGAAATTGAAGAACGGAAAATAAAAAAACGCGTAAAAAGTAAATTTAAAACTATGGGAAATTGGTTGGGATCTAGATCCAGAGGTGCCAGTAGTGGCTAGGCGAATTGCAAGCAGGAACCCCTCCTCTTTCCTTGGCGTTCTCCTCTTCCTCTACCCTTGAACATCTCAAGAACAACCTTCTGTCTTACCTGGGGACAGAATGCAACATAAAAGAAAATAAAGAAAATAAAAGGGATGGTTAATCAAATCCAATGACGGTAGTTGCAAATTGGCTGGACTGCTTGCAAGAACCCCTCCTGACAAGATCTGGGAGTCATTCCCTTCTCTAGGGCCCTTGGGGTACTTTTTATAGAGAAGGGTGGGCAAAATTGGGATTAGAGAGAAAGAAAGGGGCGGCAACTAGGTTTTTGCAGAGATATGGGTGCCCTAGGGTTGAGAATGGAGGGTTAGAATTGTCCTAAGGCGATCCTAAGGCTGAGAAGTTAAGGAGAGGACGCCCAATATTATGTAGGGCTGAGATTTGGATGCCAAGAATGGAGAAATGTGATTGGTTAGTGTGATGTGGTGCCCTAAGGTGATTGGTTGAGGTTTAAGGAGTGCAGTGGTGTAAGGATAGGATGCTGCACAGGGAGAGATCTAAGGGTATGAAGGGCTGCTAAGACTTGGATGGTTGATATTAGAGGTTAGGAGAGAGTGGAGGGTGGAGATTTGATAGCTTAAGGCGGCTAGGGTTTGTTAGATGTGAAAAGAATGAGTGGGGAGGCGCCCTAGGATTTGCTAAGGAGAGGGGAGTATGCTAATACAGTAGGAGGGGTGCCTATCTGGGTTTGGCATATAGGAGGCACCCTCCTGTGCTCAGTTTTTCACAAAAACACCCCCTCTCTCAGCTGGAATTCACACCAGCTTCCTAAAAACTGCATTTTAGCCTTGAAACTTCCCCAATTTTCCCCAAGATTTGCACAGGGACCCTCAGATGTCACAATATTGAATTTAACTGGGAAAATGACACATTTTGACTATTCTAAAGCCTAAAATACCCCTGAAATGATGCCCTTAAGGCATCAAAATACAGAATTATCACGGGGTTGTGTGTGCAGTGTTGTGCTTTAATGTCTTTGGTCGTTAGAATTCAGTTAGGCCGTGTGTGCAATGCATAGTCATCTATCATTAAGTAAAAGAAACTTTTTTCTTGAACCATTTGTAGAAGGGATCCTCGACCCCATTTATTAGTAATACATTCTCAGGTTCCCAGTGTTCTAGCTCCTAAGCACAAGTTTTCTATCGAGGTCTTCTGGCGTATAAGTGCTCGGTCCAAGTACTCTAGTCATTCTATACGGTCCTTCCCAATTGGGTCCGAGTTTCCCTTCTCTGGGCTTGGGCACGATGACTTTGTGAAGGATGATGTCTCCTGTCTTGAAAACTCTTTGTCGGACCTTGGCATCGTAGTACCTAGCCATCTTCTACTATTGCGCTACCATCCGAATGTGTTCCCGATCATGGTCCTCCTCAAATAAGTCAAGCTCAGCCCAGAGGTCTTTGATGTTCACCTTGTCATTGTAGAGCTCTGTTCGGAGTATGGGGGATCCAATCTCTATAGGGATCATCGCCTCAGTTCTGAATGCTAGGTTGAACAGGGTCTCTCAATGGTTGTTCACAGCATAGTTCTAGAGGCCCAAAGGATGCTCAATAGCTCTTTGACCCACCTTCCTTTGGCCGTATTGAGTTTTGTCTTTAGGCCATGGAAGAAGGTCCGATTAGTCACCTCAGTCACTCCGTCACTCTATGGTCGGTGAACTACCATCATCCTATGGTCTATCTTGAGTTCGGTGCAGAAGGCTTTGAACTTCCAGTTGATGAACTGGGAGCCATTGTCACTGATGAGAACCCAAGGAATGCCGAAGTAGTAAATGATGTTCCTTCATAGGAAGCCTTGGGTGTTCTATGCAGTAAGTCTGAATCTCCTACCCATGAGAACTCTGCCCACGCTTATCGCAGCCACACATGGAGAACATCTCATCCTCTACATAGTATTATGTAGGGGGAGATGTTCCCAATTCACGGGGGTAGCGTATTGTGGGTAGGCGTGGACAAAGTTCATGTGGGCAGGATATCTAGAGTCCTATATAGTGATACGTGCCAATGGCTCGACCTTAACCCACTTTGTAAAATAGTTGATTGCGACGAGGAGGTAATTCTTTTGTTCGGCTACTGTGGGGAAGGCTTCGAGGATATCCATCCCCCACTGGGTGAAAGGCTATAGACTTGGAATGGGCATGAGAGGCATTGTTAGCTGATGATGTAGGTTCAAATGCCTCTAACAGTGGTCACACTTTCGGATAAGCTAAGCTGCACCCAACTTCATGGTGGGCCAGAAGTAGCCTTGCAGAATGCCTTATATGCTAAGGTTCGTGCATCGGGGTGGTCTCAAAAGATACCCTCGTGTGTCTCACTAAGAACATAGTCAACTTCACTAGGGGAGAGTGTGCAACCGGCAATAAAGCTGACCTTGGATAAGACACCTCAATTTAGTCTTTAGGAAGGGTGCCACTTTGTAGGTACTACATGATTGGTCCATTCACAATGGCTCTTGCTGAATGGACAGTATCATCAGGTCTACTTTTGAGATTCTGGGTTGCGCTAGGGTATCCATCCTGATCGTAGTCCCAAGGTTGGTCCGTGGTGAGCTCACCAGCTTTGACAAGGTGTCGGCTTAGACGTTCTCGGCTCTAGGGATCTATTGTATAGCAAAGTGTTCAATCTGTTTGGAAAGCTCATGTACCTTCTACAGGTAGCTCGCCATGGTGGGCTCCCATGCTTCAAACTTCAAACTGTTCGGTGACTTGGTTGACTACGAGTTGGAAGTCACTAAAGCCTTCAACCCGCTTTGCTCTGATGTCCAATGCAAACCGAAGCCCAACTCTCAGGGCATGCTTGAGGACAGTGTCATTTGGTCCAAGGAGTATGAAGCCAGCACCGCTCCCTTGCCGATTATGTGATCCGTCCACATGGAGGGTCCAAGATGGTGGCGCCTCGACTGGATCTTTAGCTGAGAATGTGCATTCAACTAGGGCCTAGGCTTTGATGGCAGGTCAAGGTCCATTATCAATGTTGAACTCGCTCAACTCCATGTTCCACTTGATCAGGCACCTTGAAGTCTTCGGCCTCTACAACACTTGCTTCAAGGGTTGGCCGATCAGTACTTGGACGCATTGTATCTGAAAGTAGGGAGTGATCTTTCTTGTCAAGGTGACGAGGGACAAGGTGACCTTTTTGACATTCAAGTATCGTATATCGGTGTTCATGAGAACCTTGCTGGTGTAGTAGATTGGCCTCTGGATTTGGCCCTCCTCCTTTTCCAGATCTAAACTAACCACTTCATCCCTAGTGGAAAAGCAAAGCAAGAGTTGGTACCTGGGGATTAGCTTCATCAGTAGGGCAGCGAGCTCAAATATCATTTCAACTGCAAGAGTGACACTTTGCACTTCTCGATCCACTAGAAGTCAATCACCCTCTTGAGCACCTTGAAGAATGGCAGGCAGCGGTCCATAGAATTTTACATGAATTTGCCCAGCGTGGCTACTCGTCTTGTAAGGCACTATACTTCTTTGTGGGTCTATGGTGATTGCATGTCGAAGATGGCTTGAATCTTCTCCAGATTTGCTTCGATCCCCCTCTGCATGACCATGAAACCCAAGAACTTGTTAGTGCCGACACCAAAGGTGCACTTCGTCCGGTTCAACTTCATTTGGTTAAGTGCTACATTACTTTCTCGCTCTTCATCAGCATGTCATCTACATAGGCTTCCACATTATGGCGGAGTTGTTCCTTGAAGATGTGGTTCACTAGCCTTTGATAAGTGGCGTTGGCATTCCTCAGTCCAAAGGGCATCACCTTGTAACAATAAAATTCTCAGTCCGTAATGAAGGCGGTCTTCTCCTGGTCATCTAGGTGCATTTGGATTTGATTGTAATTATAGAAGGCGTCCATGAAACTCAAGAGTTCATGCCCCATTGTTGCGTCGACGAGCTAGTTGATCCTCAGTAGTGGAAAGCTATCATTCGGGCAGGCTCTGTTTAGGTTGGTGAAGTCAATGCAAATTCTCCACTTCCTATTGGCATTCTTAACCATCACCACATTTGCCAACCATTCCAGGTAAGTCACTTCTCGAATGAATCTAGCGTTAAGCAGCTTCTGCACCTCTTTGTTAATCACCCACCACTGTTCAGAAGCAAAACTCCTCTTCCTTTACCTTATAGGTCGGTAGCGTGTGCTAGTATTAAGTTGGCAGGTAATGATCTTGGGGTCGATTCCTGGTATGTTTTCTGCTGACCATGCAAACATGTCGACGTTAGTTCTCAAAAACTATGCAATGTCATCTCGGAAGCTGCCTCGCTAATGTGTACTCTTCCTCCGCATGCCATCAGGTAACTCTGTCTAGCGACCCTCTGGTTTCCTCGAGAGACACCTAATTCGTAAGGGATTGGGAACTTCACAACCAAGTGGTATGTGGAGACTAATGCCCATAGTGCATTCAGCGTTGGTTAACCGATGATGGCATTGTATAGTGACAGGACACGGACGACAATAAAGTCCACCATCGTTGTGGTGGTGATGAGGCCATCACCTATCAATAATGGTAGGGCAATTTTCCCTTAGGGAATCCGTGAAGTTCCAAAAAATCCTACCAAAGGAGTGTTAACTAGTTGCAGGCGGTCTTTCCCAATGCTGAGTTGGTCGAAGACCTCCTTGAAGAGAATGTCAGTTGAGCTCCCTGTGTCCACTAGTGTCCTTCGAACCTCGAAGTTGGAGATCTCGATGGTTATTACCAAGGCGTCGTCATGCGGTGTTTGCACCCCATGAGGTCATCGTCGATAAAGGTAATGGGAGTGTCCTGCCTCAGTCTCTTCGGTTCCCTGTCATCAACATAATGTAACATGGCGTAGGCCTTGCGGGTTGAGCTGCTCTCTCCTCTAGAGGCCATGCCACCCAAGGTGATGGTGATGACTCTAGCAGGGGGAGCTCACGACAGCTCTTGGTCTACCAAAGGAGTGTTAACTTGTGCTCCATGATGTCTACGAACCCGCCGAGGTATCCACACTAGACAAGGTCTTCCAAGTGATGGCGTAGATCACGATAGCTCTCAGTCTCGTGGCTATGGTCTCGATGGAAGTCATAGTATTTGTTTTGGCTTCTCTTGTTGTTCTGGGACTTCATCTTCTCAGGCCACCAAACGAAGCTGTGGTCACAGATCTGCATCAATATGCCAGTCTGTGGTGCATTCAATGGGGTGAAGTTCTGGTACATCAGTAGTGGGGTTCCTGGTCTGCTATTAGGGCGGCAATCCCGCCTCTTATTCTCCTGATTTGATCAATACTCATTGTGGTCTTTCTGCTTCTGGTCATGCTGGTCCTCGTGATGGATTGGGAATGAGAGAGGGAGAGGGAATGAGAGAGAAATGGTGGTATAGTTGAGTTTATATCGACCACTACTACAAGTTGTAGCAACGGGAAAGGCAAGGAAGGTGGGAGAAAAGAAGGTACAACAAATGAGTGAGAGTGTGTGATACAGGGAGAAAGAGGGAGAGAATGAGAGAAAGGAAAAGGAGAACAATGTACCATTGTTGCCGGAAGTTGCAGCGACGGCGGTGGCAACGTGTGAGTCGATTGTGAAATAGGGGAAGATAGAGAGAGTATTAGGAAATCCTTGGTGTGTATCTACAGTCAAAAGGTCAAAAAAGGTGGGAAGAAATCTGTTTGAGTGAATCCCTAGCCGACTAAAGGCGCCACGTGGTGAGACTTGTGGCCACTCTTCTTGGGTCGTGTCAACATCATCATCATGAGGCCAACGAGGGAGAACAACCAAGGAGTGTTCTACACAGATAAGGAAGCGAACTCCACAGAAGCAAGGGGGTCCGCCGAAGACCTCATCAGATAACCTCATCCTGACAACCCTGGAAAGCCAATTCAATTAGGACATGGACACTCAACTATAAGTAGGTATTTCCCACTCGAGGTAAAGGACTTTTGACTCTACACTCAATTGAGCACCTTTCTTGCATTTACCTCGGTCTCGACCAACCTATACACCTTGGTTCATCTTGACCAACACCAAGTGTATCGGAAAGGCAATTTTAAGAGACGTATCAAGATACGGCTTAGATACGCATGGGTATTAGAGAAAAACTAAGATATGCACAGATATGCTTGCGAACACTATAAATACTTTAATAAATCATAAAAATATATCAACAACACTAAAAAAGACCACAATGAGGTGTATATACATTAAATAAATATATTTTAATGGTTTTATGAAGAAATATATTGTAGTTAATTATAATTACATTAAAAATCCTATACTTAACTATAATTTATAAATTATAATTCTTAAGTTTTAATGTTTTATGGGATGGGAAAAACCCAACTCTCCCATCCAACCATAAAACATGCATTGGCAAAACTTCTAAGTGAAAATATAATTAATAATTATTTATTACTTAAATAATTATTATTTATTATTTATTTTCAAAAATGATAAAAAATAAACATTATGTAATATATTCAAAAATAGATATTAAAGAAGAAATTTCAATTGCTTTGTGGATATGATAGATCATCTATAGAATTATAATATATTCAATCATTGTGATCAAATGATAAAATATAATTAATTATGTATTTATTTTTTTATTCTAAAAATATAAAAATGAAAAAAATAATTATTAAACAAGAAAACCTCGGGCACCTCGGCTAAGACCGAGGTTCGAGCAGCTCATGATCCGTAAGCCTTATCCTCATCCCGCCCGGATCAGACAGACTCAACAAGCCTTATCAACTCACATGAAGTCCACCTCCTGGAGCGAAACAAATTTCTAGTAGCACGGACTGGGGATCTTGGAGGTGTTTCGTAAAGCACATGGCAGCTCACCTATATAAGGGAATCAACCTCAATGACACAAGATATGCGCAATTAATTGCTCACTAGCTTACCTGCATTCAAGCTTTCAACTCGCACACTAGTTTACTAACTTAAGCATCGGAGCACCCACACCGGGAAAGCCACCCCAAGTCCTCTGAGCATTCCTCTTCTTGTAGTTTGACCAGAAAACAAAGCAGACTGACGTTCGAGTTGCCCTCAAGCTAAGAGCATCCAGATCGTGCACCATCAATAGATAAATCCATAAATCTAAAACATATTTAGTCTTTATAGGTAGAGAAAAATTACATTTTCAAATTTTTTGTTAATTTATATTTCCCCAAATATCTTCGTGAAATTTCCATAAATCTACTGATAACACAAAAAAATATGTGATTTTGAATGTAAGAAATGTAGATCAACATAAATTTAAACATTTAAGAAAAAAAAACTCAAGATATTAAAAAATTGAAAAAAAACTATTTTTGCCATATTTTTTCCAAATTTGATAAATCTTCAAAAAAAAAATTAACAATTCACACTTGTTTCTTGCAAATTTTTACAAATCTAGCACTCTAGGAATGAGGTTTGGAGTTTTGGAGAAATTTGGGGGTGAAAGAAGCATTATTTCAAGGAAAAGAAGCTTGCTTTCCCCCCTTATTTTTTTCAAATTTTGGTCGTATCTTTTTCGTCGATACACTACCAATACACCCCGATAAACCCTCGATATGGGTCCAATATGCATGAAAAAAGATGAGATACCCGATTTCCATGTGTATCCCATATCTTTTTTTCAAATATACGATACGATACGCCCCATACTGGGCGTATTGTATCAAAATTTTAAACCTTAGCCTTGACCGATCTTTTCAGTACTCACTAACTTGAGCGTCGGAGTGCCTACCTGGGGAACAACTCCTCAGGCCACTGACTCTTCCTTTGGTTGTGACCTTGATGTGCGGCTTCATCCTTCCACCTCACCTTCATTCAGTTTGTAGGACTATCTGACTGTGGCCTCGGTTCGGAACACCTCGGATTGGACAACACCAAATTGGTGTCGTCTATGGAAAACATACAAAAAGCCATTTTCAAAACCTCCTACCATACATTAAAAGAAACCATGCCTAAGAACGCATTCGACTGCTTTGGAGCCCATTCCTCATCTCGGTGATCTCGTTCACTCCGCAGCTCTCCACCTTGGGAGCCCCAGCATCAGACAATAGTTGACCCTATGCAGTTTCATGCCATGCAACAGAAGGTCGATCGTATCCTCGCCATGATGGAGATGTTGGGGCAATCAATGCAGGCTCACTAGGCCACACCCATTCGCTTAGGCGCCTACCATGGTTGATCCTCATACTGAGGACTCCATAAGGCCCCACACAAATCAGCATAAGGCCCAATCCAACCGTGAACGCCCACAGCCATCTCAGAGGTCTGACTCCCCAGATTGGTCTCATGCACACAACATCTGTAGTAGACCCCATCACAACGGCATTTGAGTTCCGGCAAGAGAGTGGCTCGGCTAACATTTGTAGCAACAACCAATCTCGATAGCCGAATCCAGCTCAGTCCGAGACTAGCATGCAGTCATGAAAGGGGAGAAGTCCATTAATGTGACTCCAAGATCCAAGACCTATGAGAAAGGTTGGGTGAATTGGAACATAGCCAAACAGATCGCAGTATAGCTCATCCAACAGCCCGACCAGCAGAACCACACCATGACCCACACCTCGCGAAAGAGCCCATCTTCGTGTAAAAGATTGTGGATGAGGCCACCTCAGTTCAAGAAGTATAATGGGACCTCAAACCCCAATGATTCATCCATAGGTCTCATGTGCAAGGCCTTCGTTGCAACCCTACACGAAGTCGATAGAACCTAGTAAGCTTCTCTTCCACAACGATCCATAGCCTCTTGGGAGCATCTAGAGACGCAGTTCCTAGCATATTTCACTACCAGCCAAAGGCACTAGAAGTCCTCGGCTATCCTCATGTAGGTGTGCCAGAAGAAAGGAGAGACTTTACGAGACTTGGCGAGATTCAACATTGAAGCCCTTTAGGTCTGAGCCCTAAACCAGTCAGTGATCATGGCTGCCATTATGCACGGCTTGAACTCATCAATGTTCATCTTCTTGCTATAGAAGAATCATCTACCCAACTTGATCCCGCTCATGAAGCATGTCCAAAAATACATGAATGCCAAAGAAGCCCAAGAGCTACGCATGAGTGAAGAGGACCAGCACGACCACAAGCGGAATGACCACGATGAGCAGAGAGAAAATCGAGAAAGCAAAAGGAAATATTGCCACCCCAACTGTAGGATAAGGACTCTGCCGCTAATGTTTTGTAATTTCACCTCATTGAGCGCACCATGGGCCAAAATACTGATGCAGATCTGTGACTGCAACTTCATTAGGTGGCCCAAAAATGAAGTCCTAGAGCAACAAGATCAAGAATAGGGAACCTAGAGGACTTAGTTTGGTGTGGGTACCTCGGCGTGTTCGTCGACATCAAGGAACACAAGCAAAAGGAAGAACCGTGCCATGACAATGCACCACCAGTTCGAGCTTCACCCATCAGGGTCATCGCCATCATCTCAAGAGGGATGGCCTTCAAAGGGGAAACCAGCTCAACCTATAAGGCCTATGCTAGCCAACTTGAGAACATGGAACCAAAGAGATTGAGGCAGGAGACCCCATCACCATCACTAACGATGACCGCACAACGACACCCTCATGATAACCACCGAGATCACCAACTTCGAGATCCCAAGGATACTGGTAAACACAGGAAGCTTGGCTGGCATCATCTTCAAAGAGGCCTTCAAGTAGCTCGACATCGAAAAGGACCGACTAACTCCAATCCACACCCCTCTGGTAGGATTCTTTGGAGATTCAATGGTACCTTAGGGGAAAATCACATTGCCATTGCTGATAGGTGATGGCCTCATCACCACCACGACAATGGTGGACTTCATCGCCCTACAATGCCATCATCAGCCGACCAACGTTGAGCATGCTGCAGGCCTCAGTCTCCACCTACTACTTGGCCATGAAGTTTCCAACACCCTATGGAATAAGCGTCACCTGAGGAAACTAGAGAACAACGAGGCAATGTTTCCTGATCATTTGTAGAGGTAGACCCTGCACTAGTAAGGCACTCACCACAAAGAATATAGATCTAAGAGATAAGCTGCGGACACAGCGCAACCAGCCTGTGGTAGACCTCATCAAGGAGCCCTTCTTCAACATCAACCCGGAGAAAACCGTTTAGATAGGATCCCTCCTAGAAGGCAATCTCTGGGACATCATTGTACAACTCTTTAGAGACAACGCCGATGTGTTTACCTAGTCAGCAAAAGATATGCTAGGAATCAACCTCAAGGTCATGGCTACCGACCTGTGAGGTAGAAGAAGAGTTGCTTCACCTTTGAATGGTGGCAAGTGATCAACGAAAAAGTGCAGAAGCTACTCAATGCCTGCTTCGTCTGAGAGGTGACATACCTGAATTGGATGGCGAACGTGGTGATGGTCAAGAAAGCCAACAGAAAGTGAAGAATCTGCATCGACTTTACTGACTTGAACAGAGCCTACCTAAAAGAAAGCTTCCCCCTGCCAAGGATCGACCAGCCGGTCGATGCAACGGCGAGGCATGAACTCTTGAGCTTCATGGATGTCTTCTCTAGTTATAATCAAATCTAGATGCATCCAGATGACCAGGAGAAGACTGCCTATAGATCGAGGACTGTACTACTTAAGGTGATGCCCTTCGGTCGGAATGCCAGTGCCACATACCAGAGGCTGATGAACCACATATTCAAGGAACAACTCGAACGAAATGTGAAAGCCTACGTGGACGACATGTTGGTGAAGAGCAAGAGAGCAAAGTATCACCTAGCCGACCTAAAGGAGGTTTTCTGCACCCTCAAGAAATACCAGATGAAGACGAGCCCAACAAAGTGTGCCTTTGGCGTCAGCTCCGGAAAGTTCCTAGGTTTCATGGTCACATAAAGGGGAATTGATGCAAACCCAAAGAAGATTCAGGCCATGCAGGATATGCAGTCCCGCAGACGTACAAAGAAGTGCAGCACCTCACTGGACGAATGGCCACACTGAGCAGATTTATGCCGAAGTTTCTGCACTGTTGCCTACCCTTCTTTAAGGCACTGAAAAAGGTTAAAGACTTCTAGTGGACTAAAGAGTCCAAATGGTCCTTCTAGGAGTTGAAGCACTACCTAAGATTGCCACCTTTACTCATGAAGCCGAACCTGGGAGACTAGCTCTTGCTCTACCTGTCCACCAACAATGAAGTGGTCAGTTTGGTCTGAGTAAAAGAGGAAGGCCAGACCCAAAGACCAATCTACTACACCAACAAGTTACTCATGAGCATCAAGACGTGGTATTCAAACCTCAAAAAGGTCGCCCTGGCCCTCGTCACCTCAGCAAGGAAGCTTAGGTCATACTTCAAGGCACATACCGTCTTAGTGCTCATTGACCTGCCACTTAAATATGTACTACACAGGCCAAAGACATCAGGGCACCTAATCAAGTGGAGCGTAGAACTAAGCAAGTTTGACATCGAGTACGCACCTTGGCTTGCCATCAAAGCCCAGACCCTAGTTGACTTCCTGGCTGAGTGCTCATTCTAAACTCAAAACCTGGTCGAGATCCCGCCAGTCTGGACCCTCTATGTGGACGGAACATCCAATTGACAAGGAAGCGGCGCCGGAAAATTCTCCTTAGACCAGACGATACCATCCTTGAGCACACCCTGAGGTTCAAGTTCAAGGCGTCGAATAATGAAGCAGAATACAAGGTCCTAATAGCTGAGCTTTGGCTCACACTATATGTCAGAGCAAGGTGCGTAAAGTTCTTCAATGACTCCTAACTAGTGGTCAACTAGGCCATTGGTCAATTCGAGGCACGAGAGCCAACCACAGCAAGTTATCTGCATAAAGTGCAGGAGCTCGCCAGACAGCTCGAGCACTTTTCCATACTATAGATCCCTAGAGTTGAGAACACCCAAGCTGACACCCTGTCAAAGCTTTCCAGCTCGCCGCATACCGACCTCAGCCCCATGGTCAAGATGGACACCTTAGCACAACCCAACATCTTGGAAGCAACTCTAGCAGTCCTCCCTGTCTAGCAAGAGCCATCATGTATGGATTCAATCATACAGTACCTCTAGAATGGCACCCTTCCTAAGGACCGAACCAAAGAATAAAAGGCTCACCCACAAGTCGGCTCGGTACTACCTTAGTCGAGGCCAACTCTATCGTCGGTCACACTCTCCCCTACCTGAGGTGTTTGCTTCCAGCCAAAGCTGACTATGTCCTCAGGGAGATACATGAGGGTATTTGCGGAGACCACCCTGGTGTATGGACCTTGACATTCAAGGCACTCCACAGGGCTACTTCTTGCCTACCATGAAGCAATATGCAATTCAGCTCATCTGAAGGTGCAACCGCTGTCAAAGGCACTCAAATCTCCACCAGCCAGCAGCCCCTCTCATGCCCATCCGAGTTCCGTGGCCCTTCACTCAATTGGGCATGGACATCCTCGGAGCATTCCCCATTGTGATCGAATAAATGATGTGCCTCCTTATTGATAAGAATAAAAATTATCAAATTTTTATCCCTAAATATTTAGTTTTTTATACTTAATCAGTACTTATTTGGACTCGTTATGCTTGTATTTCGATTCAGGGCATGAAAGAAGGCATCAGGAGAAAAACAAGGATAATCGGGTAATTTTGCATAGTTTCGGCGCTGTGTAGTAATCTGGGCATAACTCTCCCATCCGTATTCTGATTGAGATTATTCAAGATGCATTGGAAACATAAGGAAAAAATCTACAACTTTCATGTTTTGAGTTTTTATAGATTCGGACTGCATCAAAGTCAAAATCGGGCCCTAAGTCTGAGAAAATTCGTAGAGAAACTCAGTTCGCAACTGAAACCTAAGTCGCAGAGAAGCCTTGCAGAAGCCCAACTCATTAAAGAAGCCCAATACGAATGCAAGAATAAAGAGTCCTATCAGATTCAATTTTCTATTGTAATTCTAAGATAAAGGAAGATTGAGTTTACTAGATAAGAGATAGGATAGGATTAAATCTAAACTAATCATTAGGAATTAGGACTTTCTATCTTTGAGGAAGAACTCTAAGAAGGAGTTGGAAACAGCCCCTCCTCCTAAAGATATATAAAGGGGGGGGGGGGGTGGACTAGCACCAAGGCATCAATCAATCTCAGGAGCAATCAAGTAGAAATTCTCCAAGAGAGCTTCAGCCTTCAAGAAGGCTGTCAGCAACGCAGGAGGAGAAAAGGAGGAAGGCGGCGGCAAGGAAAAGACAAGCTCATCGATCTCAACCTCAAGGGCGACATCATGAGTTCTTTGTTATACCTTGTTTGTTTAAATTCCTTTATCATGAATTAGTTTATTTATAGCTAGGGCTATGGAAAGCCTAACCACGACAATGGATTGATTTTTATTTAATTTAACCAAGTTATTTTTATTTTCATATTGTCTATGAGTTATTATGCGTAATGCGATTAGGAGTTTGGCCACCTCTTAGTTGATTTGGTTTATGTGGATGAATCGGAAGAGGAATTCATATATTAGACTAAATAACTCATAGTGTGAATTGAATGGTATATAGGAATATATATATATATATATACATGATTCATCTGATGATATAGGTTTTTCATAGAACTTAATGCACTTTCTATCTCGAGAACTCTAGTCGAGGAATCGAAGGGTTACTTGATAGAAGTAGGTTTGATATATCCTGGGAGGGAATATTAAATAAATTAGGAAAAACATCATCTTATGAAAATAACAACATATCTAGGTTAATTTAATAAATTGATATTCCTTGGGATGGTTAGGTGGACCAATAGTCCTAGCGCTTTCAATTAAATTGTTGCAAGTTCAGTCGTTGATTGCCTTTGTTTTTATTTCTATTCTTTCTTTTTCTATCTTTAATTTTCAGAAGTTCCTATTGTTAGAATTCAGTTGTTCAAATAATTGAGGGAAGTTATAGTTCTAATACTTATTTTGTTAAATCCTTGTGGGAACGATATCTTTATACTACTTGATAACTAGTGCACTTGCTAGGGTTATATAATTATAATTATCACTTATCGTGGTGGACTATTTCATAAAGTGGGTGAAGGACAAGCCACTGGCATGCATTACCACGTAAAATGCCCAATGCTTCCTAGGGAGAAACACCATCTACCATTTCGGCATCCCTCAGGTTCTCATCACCAACAACAGATCCCAGTTCATTGACTAAATGTTTGAAGCCTTCTACACCGAGCTAAAAATAGACCATTGGACGACAGTGGTTCATTGGCCATAGAGTAATGGAAAAACCAAAGTGACCAACGGAACCCTGCTCCACAGCTTGAAGACAAGGCACAATAATGCCAAAGGCAGGTGGGTCGTAAAGTTGTTGAGCATCCTCTGAGCTTATAGAACCGCACCGCACACAGCCACCAGAGAGACCCCATTTAGCCTTGTGTTTAGAGTCAAGGCGATGATCCCCATGGAGATCGGATCCCCCACTCTCCAATCTGCAAGGATGAGATGAACAATGAGGACCTTCGTGCTAATCTTGACCTAGTGGAAGAAGCCCACAATCAAGCACACATCCGGAAGGTAACACAACAATAGAGGATGGCTAGGTACTATGATACCAAAGTACCAAAGTTCGAAAGATAGTACAGGATGATCAGACTGCTTGGTCCAAGCACCTACAGACTAGAAGACCTCGATAGGAAGCCGATGCCGAGGAGCTAGAACACTGGGAACCTTAGAATATACTATCAATGAATAGGACAGAGGATTTCATGTATAAATAACACCTAAATAAAGTTTCATTTCCCCCAACAGTAGTCAAGTACACACCGCACACATGACCCGACCAAACTCTAACGGCCAAGGACCTCACAACACAGCACTGCACACATAACCCCACCAAACAAATGGTTGGGCATATTAGGACTACGCTATGAACAATGGCTGACCCTACTCAATGACTGAGCCAAACACAAAGGTCCAACGCTTTAACTAAGACCCAACCGACCAAAAATGGCTAAGGCCCCAAGCTAAACCAGCCTAGCATGACAAGGTGGGCACGGTACCCCTACCCGAACATGAAAGAGGGCGGCAACCGGACTCCACAAACACACACGCTTCAATGATGGGGTTGATCTGCACGAGAAGCATGGACAGCCTAATCCCAAGGAGTGCGATCTTTGCGAAGACCAAAGGCCACCGAGCTCCCCAACGATGATGAGGGCTCGGAAGCACTCCGACCAACCAAGACCCCCAATGGTCATTGCACCCCTAGAGGTAATGCAGCCTTCTAAAGTGAAATAACTTTAAAAAAAAAAAACAAGAGAAACAACACAGAATGTGTTCAACAAAAGAGTAAGCTTCCATTAATAAAAGAGGCAATACATCAGTCATGAATCCCGACATACCGAGCTGAATACAGAGGCTCAAACAACAAAAAAAGACATCAATTCTCCATCGATGGGTCCTCAACATGGTCTTGGACATTGACAACAACGGCATCTTTGCGAGGTGGCTCCTTAGGCTCAAACAGGCCAAACTCCCAAATGGCACTAGCTATCTCAAAGAGAACTGGCACATCTACCGCCGCTGATAGAGAAAGAACCCCTCCTGCCAAGAACCAGTGGCACTATCATCCAACTTATTCTAATGGGCCTCCAAAGCCTTGTACTCGACGATGTCCTCCTCCTTCACCCGAGATTCCTTCTCCCCGACCTCCTCGAGCCCCTTCTTTAGTTGTTCCTAGGCCTCTTTGAGATTGTGGATGCAGCCCTTCATCTTACAGGCAGCTTCGTCTCTTTCCTCAACACCGCACTTGAGCTCGGCCAACTCCGTCTTCAACAGGGTGCTCTCAACCTCTCACACATTATATAATCACCATAGTCCACATAGGCGGTCGACGAGGCCGACAACCAAACACCAACTGCAAGATACTAAATAGTTAGTACATGAAAGAACTACTAAGGACAAGGGAAAGCAGGTGGAGTCAAGCTTACCGCCATGATCGAATGAAGAGCCATGCTCTCCAAGAAGCTACTGGTGTGATTGTCGCACTCCTTCCTTATGCCTAGGAGCATCACACCCTAGGCGAGCTGCTCAGTCACCCTCGTGGTCTTGAGGGTGTCATGCAGCCAAACCGACCAACGTGGTACGTAGACCTCGACTCCATCACCATCTCTAACTAAGGTGTTCCCCGGGGCATCCCCCCTCTACAAGGAAGTTTAACCCAACTGAGGAGTGCATCCTCACCTCCTCGGAGTCAACCAAGACCACCTCCTCTGTTGACCTCGGTTTCTTCGCTTACCGAGGCATGCCATCGCTAGAATGACATGGGGCCTCCAGGGCTACAGCCGTTGTGCTCGAAGCAAAGCAGCCCAACCAAGTACCAAAATGAGTTCGGCATCAACTGAACAGGCAGAACCCAATAAGACCTCAACACCACCACTACCCCAGGGTCTAAAGGAAACCTAAGACTAGCAATCAAGCTGTGGACATACACACAGATCTCCTTGGTCTGATCCGAAGTGGCCCTCTCACCTATCCCAGGACACCTCACCTCGTACTCCTCTGAGATATGGTAGGCCACCCGGATTGGGGCCACATCGGCCGAGGAAAGGCTGCATGGAGCCGAGGCAAACTGCATCTCAAACCTTTGCTCGAGGGCTTGTCCTTCCGATTGCATGTTAGCCTCAGTAACCTCATCTATGCAGTCCTAATCAACTTCTCACATCACATCACCCTCATTGACCTTGGTCACGTTGGCATTGATAGCCCTAACCTTATTCGTCTCACGCCGAGGACTACCCACACTCTTTCCCCCGTGCTATTCCGGAGAAAGAAGAAAGGGAGGAGGTAGTACAAGACATCTTACCAAAGAAAAAAAGAGCTCGAAACACTTGAAAACGACACAAAATGACAGTCGAACTCCAAGGCAAAGACACTCTCCAAGTGGTAAAGTGAAATGGCTCACCTACTCCCCCTTTTATAAAGGCATCCAACGGTCCAAGTGGTAAAGTGAAATGGCTCGCCTACTCCCCCTTTTATAAAGGTGGCCAATGACCCAGATTAAAGTAAATTAACGATGCCGATTTGATGCCACATACCGCACGTGTGTGACCTCAGGAAGACAAAATGGTGCACCCACCGTCCTATGCCTAAAATGGTGTATCCAATGAGCTCACAGACCCGTGCCAAAAACAGTGCAAGCATTGAGCCATTCAATTCGCCCATCAACTTGATCTAACCTCGAGCCAGCCAGTTCAAACAAATTTGAGTTCCTCAACCGAGGACATCATCTGCTTTGGCCTGTCTACTATCACGGCTAGGATGATACAAAATTTATTCTGAAAGAACATCATCCACCGCTTCGGCCTCCCCCACATGCTAGTCACCGACAATGGGAAGCAATTTGATGATGTGACGTTTAGAGAATGGTGTACCTCCCTCGACATCAAGTAGTAGTATACCTTAGTGGGCTATCCGTAAACCAACAGCCTAGTCGAGGTCATCAATAGAACTATCCTAGAAGGGCTAAAGACCAGGCTCGGTAAAGCCAAAGGCCTTTGGGCCGACAAGAAAACACCTTAGACAACCACGGGAGAGACCTCGTTCAACTTAACTTATGGCACTGAGGTTGTCATTCTAGTAGAGATCAGCCAGCTGACGCTTCGAACCAAGGCGTACAATGAAGCCGAGAACGATGAAGAACTTAGAACAAACCTAGACCTATTGGAAGAAGTCCGAGAACATGCTCAGATCAGGGTGGCGGCCTACTAGCAAAGGGTTGCCCGTTACTACAACTCAAGGGTGAAAGAGAGACACTACAAGGAATGAGACCTCATCCTTAGAAAAGTCATGGTGCCTGAGCCCGTGTCTGAGCCCAGTGTGGGCAAGCTCGGCTCCAACTAGGAAGGTCCCTATAGAATCAAGCAAGTTGTCAACCCTGACACATTTCGGCTTGAGTATCTGAATGGAAGACCAATCCCTCGAACATGGAACTCGAAAAACCTTCGGATGTATTATTAGTAAATGCACTCCCTATTTGCTGAACAATGAATAGAAGTGCAAAGTTCTCCCCCCTCGACTCCAACTCTTAATGTACAAAGTTCTTATGTCATTAATTTCCAAGACCCCTCAGTTGTATATAGGGGTGTAAATGGTATTCTAAAATCTGAATTCGTATTTGAGATTCTATATAATTGAATCAAATTTGGATGATTCGAATGTTATTAACGGTCAAATTCGAATAACACATCTATACCGATTAATTTATCGAATTGAATTCGAATAACACTTGATTCGATTCGATTATATAAATTGTAATTATATAAATTATAATTATAATAAATGATGACTATAATTATATTTATGTTAAATAAACATATTATTTTATTAAAGTACATCGAATATGGCTTTTGAAAAGCTTTTCTTAATATTATTTTAATAGCAAAAGTTGAATAAAGACAAACTATTTCACAGGCTATGATGACTTTTCGAATAAGAGGCATGTCTCATTAATTATCTCTCATTTTTACTATTATTTTAATACTTTTTTATGCTGGTTTCTCGAATAAGATGCATGTCTCATTAATTATATCTCACCTGTTAGTATTATTTTAACATTTCTTATGATGATTCCTTGAATAAGAAGCATGCCGCATTAATTATCTCCCACTTTTTAACTATTATTTTAATATTGGCGCTTGTCTCATTTATTACCTCCCACTATTTGCATTTGAATCATTTCAACTTTACTATTCACTTTTTTCTTCTTCTTCGATTCAAGCCTATGTTTCTTCTCAATTCTTCTTCGGTTCATGGCTGCATTTCTTCTCCGCCTTTTATGGTTTGTTACAGCTTTACATGTTTAAACTTTTTTTATTCTTTATTTTTGAATTGCATTCTCTCTCTCTATGCATTTTGTAGAGCTGAATATGGAGATCAACAATCTCTCCATTGCAGAATACACCAATAGCGATCTTTCTATGCTTGTTGCATAGCATGCCAACATAGCAATACCAAATCGATGGCTATTATTCAAAAACTTTTTTTTATTTGTATTTTCTTTTTGTTTCTTGGAGGTTGGATCAATAGAGAATGAGAAAAATTTTTGAACTAGGTTTCTTCTTATTCGTCTGGTGAAGTTGAGATAGATTGACATTAAAAAAAATTTTAATTCGAATCAAAATTGAATATTCGATTATATAAACAAATTCGAATTCGTTTTAGTGGTTTCAAAAACCATCGAATACGAATGTTTATATTTTTAATCGGTTTTGAATTCAAATCAAGCCTAATTTGATTCAAATTCGCTCTTTTTACACCCCTAGCCATATGACCAGCCGACGCATACAACCTCCTTTGAGGCTACACACTTAGACCAGATGCTGGTAAGGACACACGGTTCCTCGTGAACCATACGTCCACCCCGCCTTCGCGCTAAGGTAGGGAATGACGAGGACCTCGGCCTATAACGAACAATCACACTAAAATAACCTAAGTACTTCGCCAAATAGGAAGAGCATGGTGACCTTGGCCGCCTAAAGGATCACACCCCAAGGCACCCTAAGAAAGCTAAGCTAGGCCAGCTAAGGTACATCCCTCGCCCCAACCCCCCGGAGGCATCAGGCCACATCGGCTTTACTTACTTAGAGGGGCAAAGGTCAGGAGGGAAAAAGCCCTAATGCCTCGGCGGCTCACTCCGTCCTCGTCCAATGAATTCCTGATGGGGTTAGAAAGCAAGCCAAGTGAGGAAAACACTTTGCCTCTCTTTCCTCCCCATAGAGAAAAGGGGCCCCGACCATATCGACAGCACAACTCGGCCTCGGATGAGCTCCTTTAAATTAACTTCCTAAGTGGACAACTAAGCAACAAGCCACCTCATATGACAACGACTTTGCATTGAGTATTCATTGTCAGCACTTTACAAAAAATAGGCCTCGGATGGGGAGGTCGAGCCCTTTACAAAAAGTAAGTCAAGAAAAAAAAGCAAACAAAAGAAACAGGGAAGAAGTAGAGCAGCCTAAGAGGCATCCACGGCAGTGGGGGCAGGGACATCAATGACTTCAATAGTTGGGACCTTGGCTACAAGAGTAGTTGAACCCTCAGCAGTAAGAGGGACTTCTTCTCTTGGGAGCCTCAACTGATCCATCGGGAAGTTGGGCATCAACTTTAGTATTAGAAGCTTTGCATCCTTGAAGCCCTCCAAATAGGAGTCCGCCCCATAGTCAGTGAGGCAGTGCTGGTACTCCTCCGACATCCTCTAGATGGCGATGTCATCTTTAGCTTTCTGCTTGGCTACCATCACCTGAGCCCGGGAAACCGCCAAGGCCTCGTCCAATTGGACACGCCTCTGCTCAGACTACCTCAACATGTCATCGGCCTTCTTCAAGGCCTCCTTCAGCTCGAACGTAAGGGACTTCTCTGCTGTAAGGTCCTCCTCCAGTGTCCTCCACAGCTCTTTCTCCTCATTCATAGCCGAGGCAGTTGATTCTCGGCCACTCTCGGCCTTGGCGACCCACACCTCGAGCTGCTCTTTCTGCTCCTCGGCCTTCTTCAGGTGTTGGACAAGAAGCCCGACCCGGTCACCTAGACCGACGAAATACCTGCCTACCTGCATCAAGAACACCTTTGTCAATAACTTAGACAGGAAAGACGGTCTTAACCTAGAAAGTTAAGCAAGAAGAAATGTACCTCGAACAAGAGATCGAGAGCGTAATCTCGGAGAACCAGTGGGCTCTCATTCATCATCGCCAAACGGTCCCCCTAAAGGAGCATCCCCTTGACCAAGGCCCTATCGACCCCCGGGTGTCGAGGGAGTCACCCTCTCTAACGTCCCATTAAAGGCAAAACGTCCATCGTGTCACCAACTGCCCCTCACCTTGTGGCTCGGATGAAGGGTGGGGGCTTGAAGGGTGAGGCCCCCTTGCCTGAGGGCCCCCTGGGCGTGCTAACGCCCTCTCCTCCTCAGTCGGGCAGTCCTTGTGCACCACCCTCTTCCCATAGGGGGTTGAGGAGGATCAGCCAAGCTCTTCTGGCTAGATTCTCAGTGCTGGTACCCATGACTGGCCTCTTACCTCGGTCGGCTCTAGCGGCAGCAGGAACTGGAGGCCGAGGTGTCCTCTCAACCAACGCCATCTCCTGTGGCGATTGTCTTTGCAATGGGCAGTCGCCAGGTGTCTTCTTCTTAGACTTAGCCTTCTCGAGCAACATTTTCTTGGCATTGACCGGCATCTCTATAAGGAAACAAGGCAGGCATCAGTACCTCCAAACAGACGAGAAAGTCAATGTGTTAAGAGCCAAAAGTAGGAACTCCCCTACCAAGGCGGGTGGGACTAAGCCTAGCAAAAACCAAAGGGAGCTCTTCCTTCACTAGGGGCTTGGCTCGGATCGTCCCCAACATGCGAATGTGGGTAATCACCTCGTCTTCATCGTCCTGAAGAAAGACTTTGGCCTTCTCGACCGGCAAGCAAAGCTCCCCCCAGCCCAACCTTAATGACCAACCCTTGGGACAGGACATAAAGAAGAATTTACTCTTCTAGTTATGCATAGAGGTTGTCTATGGCTCAACCTATCTGAGACTAGAAATAGTATATACCCTCCTCATGAGGGTGTGGCCTCGGCACAAACATGGCACAAAATTTTTTTTGGGTCAGCTCCATGTCTCGAAGTCGAGCCACCACCAGCATAGCAATGATGATCCTAAGGGCATTAGGGGCCAACTGGCTGATCGAGATGTCGTACTACCTCAACAGCTTGGGGATGAAAGGATGGAGGGGAAACCTAAGACCAAACTCTGAAATGTGTTGGTAAACGCAGATTTCCCCCTCCTCCAATGTCCATGGCCGATCATCGGTGTCGAGAACCCTAAGTCTATAGGACTGAGGGATGTAATACTTCATAGCCAAGGCCTTCACCTGATTGAAGTCAAGGATACTATCCTATTCCGAGCATAGAAGGTGTTCTATGCTTACCCCTTGGGCCGCATACTCAGCCACCAACCTCGGGATGAACTCGGGGACCTCCTCATAGATCCAACACTCTCACTGGGAGAGTCATCGCCCCTTCAGCTGCTTTCAGCACCTACAGAGGTAACCCTCTCCCTCAGCACCTCGACCTTAGCCCTCAGAGCTGGGACCATGGGCTCGCTCAACGCATCCCCACCATTACTAACGGTTGACGGGCTTCGAAAGCAGCTCACTCCTGAAGGGTCAAGGTGTTAGACAGTTTTATATGCCCTTAGCTCCAATCAGTTTTGATGTACTTTTGACATTTAGTGTAAATAAATAAAGTACATGTTTGATTCATGTTGAGTGGTATGTTTCTGTGTAAGACCCTTAAACTGGACACTTAATGAGACTCGTGTTAGTTTAGAACATTCACAGCCGTTGGATAAGTCTGGGGAGATTTATCCTGCCAAGGCTGACACTGGTGTGCTGCCAAGTGTTGGGGTGGCTTGTCTCAGCCGCTAGGGTGAGACCCAAGGCACACGCAGTGTAGGATTACTCGAATCCTTCAACCGGACCAGATTTTTAGTATTGCCCTGGACCTTGGAGATTGATGGACAAAACTGGAAAGTTACACTTGTCCCCTAGACTCGATTATGATACTGCACTAGGTGTCGAATTGGGCTGTCTTTGATRTRCCAWTCAGTKARATCCTTARCGGGGGTCAAAACCTGGGTATGTTGGGACAGTCTGAGAATTCATCTGAGTGGGTGATCATAGTGACAGGATCAACCCCTTTGTCGGACAAAGGTAATGATCGGGGATGCACTCTCTCTGATGGAAACCAAACTACCGGCAGTTGATTTCAATCGTTGGAATTTTTGTTTTTGCAAATTTTATATATATGATATATACTTAGATACGGTTTCAAAATGTTTGCAAATGGTTTTAATTCCCAGGATCCAAGTTAGTAGAGAGTGCAGCACTGTTCCTTGCAGCCGAGGGAGAGGTCCTCCCTTGTTAGGCAGTGTTTGATCATTACATGCTGAGAGGTTAAGTATAAGGCCATTTAGGGTAATACTTGATGGGCTAATCTTGCATCTACCGGCAGTTGATTTCAATCGTTGGAATTTTTGTTTTTGCAAATTTTATATATATAATATATACTTATATACGGTTCCAAAATGTTTGCAAATGGTTTTAATTCTCGGGATCCATGTTAGTAGAGAGTGCAGCACTGTTCCTTGCAGCCGAGGGAGAGGTCCTCCCTTGTCGGGCAGTGTTTGATCATTACGGGCTGAGAGGATAAGTGTAAGGCCATTTAGGGTAATACTTGATGGCTAATCTTGCATCTGCCCACAATCCCTGGGTTTTTATAAGATGGCTTGGCCCAGGGACCACTTAGTGTAAGTGTTGGGCCCATAGAGTCCATGTGATGGGCTCGAGGGGTTCACTGGGCTTTCCAGTGAATTTGGCTAGGCCTTGTAACAAAGGCTGGGCCGAACCTATGTGGCTGATCTGTAGATCAATGCTTGGGTCCTACGCCGTACAAAGAAGCCCAACTGGGCAGCAGTTTAGAAACTTATTGAGCACTGATTACTTATTGGGCCTAAAAGCCCATTTCGACCTGGGTTTATATGATCACCCACTTAAGGGGGCGTATCTGGGATTAGGGTTAGCTAAAGGATTAGGATTTTAACCCTATCCACTCTTGGATACCAAATTCAAATGTGATTTGAATCTGGTAACCTCATAAAAAATTCAGGAGTGGGCTGACCTAATCTGCAGATAGGATTAAGATTAGCCCCTATCCAAATGCTGATTTGGATTGGGATAACTCCTAATAGGATTATGAGGTTTCTTAATCACTAAGAAAGGAGGAAACCCTAATCTAGAATTACAAGAATTCAACCTAGGGTTTTGTAGTAACAACTTCTGCAATCTGAGATAGGATCTCACCTTCCCTAGAGTGAAACCAGCATTCACGCCACTTTTAGCTCTAGGGTTCTCCTCCAGCCGCCACCGCCTTACTGCTTGGTTTGAACTCCTCTGTGATGATCAAGAAGTTGGTTCTTGAGTTCAGTCTTTGCTGAAAGACTAATTTGGTTCGGTGCTCTAAGCCTCCAACGGATTCTTGCGAAGAGTTCGGTACGTGGGACGTACACTGTTGGTTCTGCCCCACCATCGCTGTGTCATCTTCAGCGAGAGCAGATCTTGGATCATTCTTTGGGTGTGAACACCGACGTTGGGAGATCTTCATTCTCCGTATCAGGTATAACCCTTCCCTTTGTTCTTGGTTCAGATCTGGTCTGGTTTGGTTCGAGTAGGATCCTTGAATCTTGATTCTAAAATCAAGGAATACGATTCCCAGTTGGAAGAAAGGTAGGAAATTTTTGAAATTCACCCACCCATTCCGCAACCTTTTTGGCGTCCATACGATGGATCCTACCATTCTTTCACTACGATTTCATAGCACTCTAGGTTGTAGTCGGAGTAAGACATAGATGCAAATGGGTTCCTTACCTAAGGAGACAAAGTTGGGAAAACTCTAAGGAAATAGGAAGAAAAGTCAAGGTCTCCGAAAGCAAACACACCAGGAAGTAAATGGTGAAAGCAAACGCGACTAAGGCTCCTATTTAAAGGAGAACGAACGGCCCAAATCGCCTCCAATCCAACGGCTACAAAATGACCGCCTCCACAGCCTAATTAGGTAACCGACACGTGTTGCTCACCTCAGGAAGACGAAATGACATTGGGCAAGGCGACCAGTCTGCTAACCACGCCTACTGGTTCGCCCAGCGACACTGAACCGAAGGATGCAAAACCTGGCAAGCCTAGCGCCCATCTTGCCTATGGACACGGTGCTACGACCCGTCCCGTGCACGGCCCCGACCCGGAGCCCGTCTTAGGCATGACTCTAACCCACCAACGCGAGAACCCGTGGCACGCACAGTCTGTGCCCACCATTGAAATTCGTCCTCCACATGGGTTACGGCTCATCAACAGCGAGATTCGTTTTGCACGTGGATAAGTCACAACCTCTTGTCACCAAGTGCTGCCCTTGGTGACCCTAGTCGAGGCCGACACCTCAAGCAGACTCACCTCAGCACCAGTCAAAAACAAGACAAGGGCAAGCGCCCCTTACTCCCGTATCCGACACGGACCCGAACTCATGGACACCGAGGCCTCCGGACAGTAGAAGCCTCCATAGCATCCCTCAATGGCCAGTAACGAAGACCAAGTCGACACCACCGCAAGCGGCGCTGAGTGCATCCTCATCAGCCGAGGCCGAGGCCCTCATCAGACAGGCCCATAGGCGCCTCCAAGGACAATGCACTCTCTTCGGCCAAAGTTAAGGTCCTCAGCTTAGACCTCCTCCACGGCCTTGAGAGTGGGAGCAAATGATGTAGGGAACCAATAGCACGCGCGCACACGGCAGGCGGCGGCTTCTGGGCGGCCCAATGAGGCCACATGTAGAATAGAGGTCGACGCGCTACCTGGAGCCAATGATGCGGCCACACGCGGCGGCCTCAGATGACCGCGCTTCTCAGGGCTGAACCACATCCTGGCCATCCAAGCCCACCTACCTCCAAGTGGCTTCAAGTATAAATAAGGGACAACCCTCCCAAAGTAAACATCTAGAATCTAGACTCAAGACTACTAAGAACTCTCTAGTTTCCTTTGTGGCCTCATCTGAGTGTTCTCGCCTCAGGCCTCGCCCACCTGGTGTTGCACCCGTACTAATTTGATTGTCAGAATCCCCGCCTCAGGTTAGTACCCGGGGCCTCTGACATTCTCTCTCTCCGCAGGTCCGACCTACCAGTCCTCAACCACAGCAGACTTCAGACTCCTCAACCAGCCTTTGGCTCGAAAGCAAAATTACAGTGTTGCACTCAGCCCATCCTAGGCAGCAACAGATTCTTTAGGCATCGACAAAGTAGTTAAAAGTAGTTAAAGGTATGTAGGCTTTTCTCTCTTGGTTGAAATGTTACACCACCGAGGATTTAAGGGAAGAAGCTGTCATAGCTCAAGAGAAAGACTTGTTTCAAACTAGGCCAGTTCGGCTTATGAGGTCCCTTGGGTATCAGCGTGGGAAAGGTCTAGGTAAAGATCTTCAGGGTATCCGAAAGGTTATAGGGATTTTGAACCTAGGGCTCCCAAAGGTTATGTTCCTTATTCTCATAATTCGTCGGACTATTTTGTTCGTGCAGATGATGACTCCACTACTCTACCTTCTATTCCTGAGAGACCAATGAGTTCTAAACTAGATGTGGTGAATTTCCTTGTGCTAGTTATTTCTGATTCCAGGGAGGTTGATACTAAAATATTTATTGTCGAAGATGAAGACAGCCTACCATTGTCTTTTGTATTGGCTAGTCTTGGGTCTACGACATAAGCAAGGACCGTGGCCGTAAACCATGAAGTGAAGAGGTTCATGATTTTATCATGGAGATTCAAGTTTTTTGTGAGGGTCTACGTCACCAGCTGGATCTGCGATCGTAGACAAAGGATTGGGTGGCGCTGTTGGTAATGTTTTAGGTGTTCATTCTAGTTCTTGTACAGAGTGTAGGTGTTGAAGTACATTCTAGTAGTCTTCGATGAGGGTTGCTGGGATGAAGATGATGAGGATTCATAAGAGCTATTTGCATTTTGAACACCATGGTTTCATAAGATGGTATTTCATGGAGTTGATGAACGCCCAGACTCAGATTATCAGGTGAGGGTGGGCTTGGAAGTTGGAGATGTTGGTCCATGTACTTAGGGGTGTCAATTGATCGGTTTTGATTTGGATCCAATCCGATCTAAACCTTATCAAATCAGATTTGGATGGTCCATTATAATTATTGGATTGGGTCAATCCAAAACAAATTGGTCCATATTCTTATTGGTTTGAATTGGACCTAAACCAAATTTCCAATAATCTGATCATGAGGCCAAACCCTTGTCCAATTTGAAATCAATCAAAACTGAAGCCAATATAAAATCACTTTTATGAAAATACTTTTACGAAAGCATTTTTATAAAAGTAATTTTATGAAAAGTATCTTTACGAAAACACTTTATAAGAATACTTTTATGAAAGCATTTTTATAAAAGTACTTTATGAAATCATTTTACAAAAGCACTTATACAAAAGTACTTTTACGAAAGCACTTTTACAAAAGTACTTTTATGAAAGCACTCTTACACGAAAGCACTTTTATGAAATCACTTTTACAAAAAAATTTTATGTAAGTACTTTTGTGAAAGCACTTTTATGAAAACACTTCTACGAAAGTACTTTTATAAAAGTACTTTGAAAAAAACATTTTTACAAAAGCACTTTTATGAAAGCACTTTTATGGAAGTACTTTTACAAAAGCACTTTTACGAATACTTTTATAAAAGTCTGGAAGTATTTTTCTAAAAGTGCTTTTGTAAAATTACTTTTAAAAAGTACTTTTAATAAAGTGCTTTTGTAAAAACACTTTTATGAAAATATTTTTATCAAACTACTTTTATAAAAGTGTTTTTTCAGTGCCAAAAGTGCTTTTATATAATTTTTGATATTTCATTCAGTTTGGATTGGATCCAATCCAATCTATTTACATTTTAATGGATTGGATTGAATTTGGTTTGTATTGGATTTGGGCTGGATTGGGTCCAGTCCATTTGTAAGTGGACTCACATTGGACTGGATCAGGTTGAACCAAATCCAATCCAATTGACACCTCTACATGTACTGTCAATTAATATCCAAATCCAATCCAATTGACACCTCTACATGTACTCTACATGTACTGTCAGTTAATATCAACTATCTGACTTGTAATTTATATAGAGAAATGAAACATACAATTTATCACAAGTGTGCTTCTTTAAAATTTGTTATTGCTACTGTAATGATCATATAGATGATGAGCGGAGTGGCTCAATACTTGAGTAGATCAGACTTGACTGTCTCCCTGTTGTTTTCTTTTGATTGCTGCTTGTGTTCTTGATAGTATAGATATGATCATGTTTATTTTCTTCTTTTTCCTGTTTCCATCTCTTGTGGTTCAGAAATGTTCATCACTATCCACTATTTATATGCTCAGTTTGGTTTTTAAAATATTGAGTCTCTGTTCGTTTTCACTTACCCTAAGTGAGTTTATTAAGTGTTTTCTAAAGTAAAACTTGTCTGAATAAATTTGGTTCTAGTATTCTTGTGCGATATAAGTTACTGAGTGACCAACTTACGGGCCTGAATCTATTCAATGCAACATTTATCTTCTTATTGAGGCAACTAATGATCAAACATCTCATCCAGAAATAAAAAAGTTAAGTAATTTGAGGTCAAGAAACCCAATACATATGAACATTAAAATGTTGTAAAACTCAATTAAAAGACGGGACACCCATCAACCACTATACCCTTAGCCGTAGGACAAGAAGCTAAATCACAATGCTCGCCACCTGCACCCCACCAGTCCAAGCCTTTACCTTCCATGTTGAGTGAGAAGTAGAGCAACACCCCCATGAAAGCAACCCCAGCATCCAGAGCTGCCGAAAGCACATAGTTATACCTCTGCCACCAGTTCTTTCGGTACCGGAAGATGAAGAAATTGAAAATCGTGCCAACCAAAACCCAAGAAGTGTAATTCACTGTTGTTGCTGGAGGCATCATAGCTGTTGCTCCTAAGAGGACGGGGAGGTTAATTTGTGGAATCCAAGTTTGCTTGGGAAACGTCTTGTGTAAAAGCCAGACCAGAAGTGGCCCCAAGGCACCGCCAAGGAAGAACCAGTTCAGTGCTGTGTAGTTCCCAAGAGTTCCAAAGATTCGTTTGGGTCCCACAAGACCCCAGATGACAGATGCATCGAAGAAGACACGATCACTTGGGCAAGTCCAAGGACTGTCCGGGGGGAGTATCTGATCATCACATATGTTTGGAATAGAATTCAGCAACCACATTGCCACAGCAATGTTGATCGTTCCAGCCATGATGGTTCCGATGAACTGGTTTGGTGGCCCAAATATGTAAATTCCAACAGAAAAAACAATAAGAACATGATAAGTAAAATGAATCAAAAGAAAGTAAAATGTAGTAAACAACCAGAGCACAATTAAGATGGAAACGATGCGTCATCGATCGTGTCATCAGGCTGTCGTTATTCTTGTTTTCAGAAGATTGGAACAATCACATAATCGTTATTCTTGTTGCCGCCATTATCATTGCCATCATGGTGGTTGGTGGGAAGAAGAGTTCAACCCATAAAATGACTTAGGAAGAAAGTCTATAAGCAAAGTCTGGCTTGTGTTTTGGCATGTTTTCAAAGAACTAATTTTGATGAATTTTGTGATTCTAAGAATCATTTTTAATTTTGGGTGTTCGGAAATTGCAGGATAATTAATTCTTTTTTGGGCTCAAAACTCATTCTGAGAGTTGATTCATTGCAGCGATAAAATTTAGCTTCACACTATTTTTGGCTCGAACTTGTTCTTCAAATAGTGATTCTTTGGGATAGAATTTTAACCAGACTTAGCCTGAAGCAAAAATAAGACCAAGAATTTTACTTCTTCGCCACCCTTTTGTTACAAGGGAAGCTTGCCGAAGGGCGATCAGTGTGTCAATGTATGCGTTTTGGGTGGGTTATTAGACTCTTTTTGTATGGGGGTATTGTCAATAACATTTTTGTAAATAGTAGTATAATTTTTCAAGATGTTGATGTAATCTTCTGTTACTCCCCCAAAAGCTTAAGCTACTCTTTGAAGGGAGGTAGATAGTTTAGTGGAACTAAAACGTGTAAAAGTTAAGCAAGAGATCTCTTCCACATTAAACTGTGTATTTGTACTTGTCATCTTTAACCCAATGCAAAGTACATTTTGACTAATTTGTGTGTCATTGTTGTTGCTCTTGTTGCTTATTTCCTTGTTTGTAGGTTTGCACAACCCAATCGAGCACCGCATGAAGCCTTATCCACTAGCCCCATGACACTTTAGTGAAAATAAAAAGTTAAGCTTCCTTGTCTTCTGAGAAGATATTCAATTTCTTCTCTTTCATGTGAAACCAACGAAGGCATAATAGTATTATATATTTACCTTTATAACAAGGAATAATGAAGTTTAGAATACTAAAAAAAGAATAAACATACCTGAACTAAGAACATTGACTTTGGTGGAATCTTCATATAATGGCCTAGCTTGAAATCACTGAGAAAAGAAACAGCCTGAGCCATGCTGATATACCCATAGGTTTTGAAGCACACATTAGCTATAGGTTTTCCTGGTAATATGATACCCATGATGTACTCTGTGATGATGTTTAGACCTGGTGTCTGTAAACAAATTTAAAACATGGTTTGCTTAAAAAGCAGACAGATATTAAATCATTCCTGACCACCAAGAAGAAAGAGAAAAAGAATAATTTGCTTGATATATTTAAAATGCAAAATAGCACATATTCATAGCTATAGATATCTAGTTTGGGTTAAAGTGGTGAAAGAATTTTGTTTTGTGATTTTATCTTCATGTATTTTTCTAAAGTCAATTAGCTAAAAGCCAGATCGAGCAAAAGGCCCCAACCTACATTTGAAGCTTCCTAAAATTGGGCTTTTTCAGAGGGGATCTTTTGAGCTACCGAACTACTGGAAACCAAATGGAAAAACACCGATTTTTTTGGCTTTGGTCTTTAAAAAGCACAAAAGATCTGCATAAAAGACAAGCCAAACAGGGGCCAAATCTAGCTTGTACAAGCAACCCTTGTGAACTTATGACAAGTTATAGCCCGCAATTTTAGTTAAGACATGATAAAATTCCAAGCAGTGACCAGCATTGGGTAATGGCCTTTTTATATCATATTCAGTTTACAATATTACTCTGAAGTGTTCACAAAACTTTCTCCCTTTCACTTCCGCCCTCCCCCAGCTTTTGTCTTAATTAGGCTGTTGGGTATAAATCTAGCTAGAAAGAAAGTGTTGAAATTGAATCAAAAAACAACTTAAAAAATTAAAATGACAAAAGATTATAAAAGAATAGGTAACTGTTTTTGTCACTGTACTTTAATTATAATCTCTTCTAGTATAATCAACTTCTAATTTCATTAGTCCAGAATAATGTTGTTAACTGAATATATGATACTTAAAGAAAAGCTCAACTCTATTACCTGATTTGTTGTAGCAGTAATGGTGCTGATGGGAAGAGTAAAAATGAAGGCGAGGACAGAGGCAAAGAGGAGTCCCCACCAGGGCATCTGGACCTGATTTTTCAGGAAGATGCAAAGCAAAAGAGAGACTATGAGAGTCACTACAAGCATTAGGTAGAACCACCATCCAGGTATGTCACTGTACTTCTTCATCAATCTTGTGTGAATGTCCTCCTTGCCCATGTATGAAGCACGATATCGTTCATAGATTTCTCTGTACATTAATTCCAGTACATGGAAAAGAATTTAGGAGAATTAATATATGTACTGAAAAAATGAGTAGAAGTTGATGATACATCACCTTCCATAAAACAAGGCAACATGCGTCAGGGTGGCCGCAATGGTGGCAAAGCCAAAGCCATACGTCAGGGCAAAAAACATGCTCAGATGGATCCGCCCTTGTTCCTCATAATTTGCAATATCTATCTCAAACTTATCATTCACGATGGCTGAAACATTATAGGTTTGACCATGGGATGTGAACAAGTGAGAGGAGAAGATGGGAAATGTTTTGGCATTGTACAGGTCTACTCCCCAGTATGATATAGGGATCACAATGTACATGACTACGACATAACCAACAAAGACGTTGGCTATAGCAAAGAAAGGGCTCATGAGGGGGCTGAACAGAAAGGAAGATACAACAGACCAGTCTAGTGTCAATGCTCCGATCCCCAGCCCATCCATGCCTGAGCCGAGCTGGTGGGCTGTGACTGACTTGGAGAATGCCCAACAAATCCACGAGATGCTTGACAGAGTAGGGAAGAGGTAGCCTGGAACAGTATACCAGCAGAAACTGCAAATGAGTGCAATCAAGAAGAACTTTCCTCTTGACATACGTTGATCATCTTTTTCATGAAGTGCCCTGCAGAGTTCAAACTATGATTCAGCCACTACCACCACTACTACTACATAATTATAATTATTGAAGATAAAATTTAGAGAACAAAACATCATTATAATAATGGAAGCTAGTAGTGTGCAGACTGAGGACAATGGTTTTCTGGTACTTGTTGCCCAGGATTAAAAAAAAAAAAAAAAACTAGAATAATCTCGCCTTTTCTCTCAGGCCAGTTTGGTCTACGTTTAATCTTAGATAGCCAGGGCCATCATTGGTAATAGCCTTACACTGTTACACATACATGTACTAAGATAATATTTTAAAAAAAAATAAAGTTTGTTTCATGCAATGAGAGTCCTTATTCATTATTAAAAAACAAACAATCTGTTTGATTCAATCCTATCTGGTCGAATTCGGATCAACCCTAGTTGGAACTTCTGGATCCCCTATCCGATCCATTGTGTTATAAATATAAATATATATAATATACATATATATGTTATTTATTTATAAATATATTATTTATATTGTATTTTTATAAATTTGTTATATTATTTATTTTTTTACAAAAAACATGTATATATATGTTGAAAATAAATAAAAAAATACCTGCATTTTTTGTTTTTCTTTATTTAAATTGGTATATTTTATTTTTTTCTTTTAATAATTTATTAATTTTTAAAGAAAACAAGTCAGATCAAATCAGGTCCGAAGATCCGACATTATTCAAATTCAGATAGAATCATACTCATATCAGATCCGATCGGATCTTCAAATCAAACCAGATTTGACATTAGCAGTGTCAGATCGGATCCGAATAATATCCTAATTTAAATCCGATCCGATCCATTTGCATCCCTATTTGTTTCTCTATATAAAAACATTAATCTCAAACTCAAAATAGAGATAGAGATGTAAGAAGAAAGAAAAAAACATAGCATGTCGCTAGGTTGAAACAATAAACAAGGACCAAGAGCAATAGAATTTCAAAAAAAAAAAAAACTTCTTCTTCTTTTAGGAAGTATTCGTTCATGTGAATGGTTTAGTTTTCTAAAAAAAAAAAAAAAAAAAAAAAAACTGCCATATTAACAAATATCCCTTAAGGCAAAGTAATTATTTTTTCTGATGTGGTAATTGTTTTGTTTTTTTTTTTTTTTTTTCGGTAATAGCTGTTGCTTTGGTTTAAGAAAACAAAAACATTCACCTTGGCCAACACCCCCTTAATTGTTGAATGGGGAAGGCAAAGTAATTGTGGCCTTATGGGAGACAGGCTGCACGTTGAATTTCCTTTTCATACGAAGAACGGAAAGCAAAATTGCCTTTTTCTACAAATTTCATTAACACATAATCATTCAGTATTACTAAGCCAATAATAAGATCATATTGCACAGACATTTTCTAATGTCTAATTATATATAGTAAATTTTCCTTAAAAATTTATTAGTTGGTAAATATTAGAGAAAATTATAAACTCTGGAACCAAGAGATTAATTAAATTATAGGAGCCTTCTGTACTCACCGGAACAAAGAGACTTGAACAAGCGTACTAGGCCACCACATATGTGCAGGTTCCACCACGTACTTCCTCAGGATTCCAGCCCAACCATAGCCTAGCACCTGATCCATAGGCATATATATACTTCAGCCAGAGATACAAACGCTTTCGAATGAAATAACTTTCACAGTTCCACACCACCCAACTAATTTGCAAAACTAAAAGATCATTTAACCTTTTCATACTGAATTAAAATCATTTTGTCAAATGGAGTCCATATCTGCTGCGATCATGGAAGCTACATCTTGACAAAATGGGTGAATAAGATTCTATTTTAATTGGAATCTTGATACATCATATTTAGGCATGTCCAATCTCCTTGCAGCCTTGATAACGGGTTTATTTCTTTATATAGTAACTAGTCGGGCACCAGTGTGATACATGACTTTATTAATAGAAATAAAAGTAGAAGTAGCCCTATAACATTTTCAATTAATTTTGATGAATTAATTTTTTTGGTTAAGTATTTCGTCATTTGGTCTGCTTTCAAGTGGTCGATGATTTAAAGGTTGAAGTGAAAAATTTTTGTTGGATGAGGATCTGAATGTCGAGCTGACCAGGCCGAGCTGGGGGCAGATTAGGTGCCGAGCTGACTGAACCGAACTGGGGGCAGATTAGGTGCCGAGCTGACTGAGCCGAGCTGGGCAGGTTAGGTGCCGAACTGACTGGGCCGAGCTAGGCAGGTTAGGTGCCGAACTGACTGGGCCGGACCTGCCCAGCTCGGCCTAGTCAGTTCGGCAGCTAACCTGCCCAGCTCAGCCCAGTCAGTTTGGCACCTATCCTGCCCAGCTCGGTCTGGTCAGCTCGGCATCCATGTCCTCATCCAACAAAAGTTCTCCACTTCGGCCTCTAAATCATCGGCCACTTGGAAACAAACCAAATGACGAGGTACTTAACCAAAAAATTAATTCATCAAATTTGAATCAATCTAAATCCAACTCAAGAATTATTTTTTGAACCATATCTAGCCAATCTAATTGCAATCCATGTTGGTGAGAGTGAATAAATAGAAATAAAAGTAGAAGTAGCCCTATAACATTCTCAACTCTCCTTGCCGGAAACCTCCTATTATATTTTTCAGTTTTTTTTATTTTTCTTAATTTTTTAATCCATGTAATTATCTCACAACCAATCTTTAGGAAGCCTGGGAACGTTTGGACTTCCAAAGCCCCTCCCGCCCACGTCTGCCCACGTCTGCCATTAAATCTTATGTTATAGTAAGCCTAGGAACTTTGGACTTTCAAGCTTTTCTATAAAAACCGTTGGACTCATGTTTTCTCTTTTCTTTTTTTCAGTCTCTCTTTATTCAAGTATCAGATTCGAATTCATTCGAGCAGACATGATTTAGCTTGGAAGAAGAATCTCAGCAATTCTCCAATTTGCTTGCTTAGACTAGTACGTATTTGTTTCTTTTTTTGCGAAAAACAGATTTGATTAGGTGATTTTTTTGCATTATTGGGTGAATTATTAAGTGTTTTTCTGATGCTGAGTATCAAAAATAAAATCGACTCATTAAAAAGTAGAGAAAAAAAATAGCAACAAAAAATGAAAAAAAAAAAGTTAACCGGGTCGTCGCAGAACAAGTTTTCAAAGGTCGGGCGAAGAAGACAACAAAAACGGGTTCTTCGCCACCCGTTTTCGATAGAATATCGGGTACGTCCAAACCCGAACCGTTTTAGGACGGTTCGCACCAACCGTCCAATACACGGTTAATTACAATAATTAATGTTGATTAGCATTAACAATAATTAACGTCAAATGTTGATTACGTGGATTGGTTGTGAGATAATTAACGTCCAAACGTTAATAAATACTGTAAACGTGAAAAAAAATTTAATGTTGATTACGTGGATTCGTTGTGAGATAATTAACGTCCAAACATTAATATATACTGTAATTATAGTATTATTTATTGGTTTTTTGAAGGCAATAAATATTATTTATCGGTTGACGTTAATAATTACAGTATTATTTTAATTACAACACTTTTCATAATTACAGTATTTTTCTAATTTTTAATAATTAACATTATTTTAAAAATACAGTATTTCTTAATTAACAGTATTAATTATAATATTAAATTAATTAACAGTAACTTTAATAAATACAGTATTTTGTTAATTACAATATTTATTTAAAAACACTGTATTTATTAAATAACAGTATTTTCAAAAAAAAACAACCAAAAACTATGTAACTATGTTTCTGAAAATATGAAAATATGTAATTAACAGTATTTAATTTACACTATTTAATAAATACATTACTTTTAAAAAATGATATATTTTTAATTAAAAGTAATTAACAGTAATCAATTATGTTGATTAACATTAACAATAATTAATTACTGTTAATTACTTTTAATGAATTAATTATTGCTACTACAACATAATTGATTACCGTTAATAAGAGCTTTAACCAACCCCATAAGAGCTTTAACCAATGTTAATCAATTTTGAAAACATAATGTTAATCAATTATGATGTCAAAAATGTGTCAATTTGAAACCATAAGAGCTTTAACCAACCCCTACATAAATTTTGAGGAATACCACCTAATTCGTTTCCACTTTTCTAATACCATTTTTTTGGTTAGAAGTTTTTTTCCAGTATCATAGTTTAAACTCTAAATATTAATATTTTAATATGTTTGATAGAAAATTAAATGCATGTATTTGGAATATGGGAAAGAGAGGGGTGTGGATCCAATATGGGTGGCCAGGTGGGTATGGTCAAGTCTAGGGTCAACCTAGGCACAAACCTATGTCTCAAACCTCGAACTTGAGCCTAGCCCAACCTATGGTCAAGCCCAAGTTTACCAACCCGAGCTCAACCCAGCACATCTCCGATTGGGCTTGGGCTGAGGCTGGGCTTAGACAGCTTGGTCAGGTTTGAAGATTTTTTTTTAATATAATTCATCTTTTGTTGGGCTTTGAAGCCCAATTTCCAGTAGAATAAATTGAAAATATGCACAAATGTCATTAATAAAGGTATATATACATAAGTCATACATGTATACATGTAGATATATAAGCAAAAAATCTTTTTTACATAAATAAAATACATAACATGTGTATTTGTATATGTTTGTACATGGGTATGAGTTTAAACTAATCATATACATATTATAAATAAATATAGTTTATACTTTATAGTGTATATGATAGTAAAAATATATATTATACATATAATACATATATACGTTATAAATACATAACACACTACACAAATATGTAAAAGTGTATATCATCATAAAATGTTGGGCAAGCTTGGGTGAGGTCAAGTCAGGCTCGGGTTATGGTTGAGCTACTTGAGGCTTCAACCCAAACCCAACTTGAGTTTAGGTCTAGCGCATTCATATTCCAAAACCCAAATACTCAAATCCAATCCATGCAAAATCTTAGGTTGGACCACCTCAGGTGCAGGTTAGGCCCCCACCCAAGTTGCATTCCTAGATATTTAGAAAAAAAAAAAAAAAAAAACGTTAGATAATACAATTGGAAATGTGAGATAGTTTAAGAGAATTTTAAGAGAGGGAGATATTTTAGGATGAAGTTACCGGTAAATGTTAGATAGAAATCTTAGGAGAGGGAGAAGTTTTAGGTAAATGGAGCACAAGATGGTAAAGATTCTGTTAATAAATGCCAAAGAAATTATAAAAATAGAAAAATACTTGTGAAGAATAGAGAGGGGATGCTGACATGGACAACTACAATTTAGTAATATGGAATAAATTATTACTATATAATTTTTTATTAATTTTATTTTAAATTCAAATGAATTTTGAATGGATATTAATTTTTCATTATTTTATTAATATAAGAAAATTTTATTAATTTTTACTCTTATTATTAATTATAAAAGTGTAGCTTTATTAATTTCAAAAATTCCATTAGTTAAAAATTACTTTTATTAGTTTTATTGGTTTTATTACTTTTTATTAATTTTATTTTCAATATGTTCACAAAAATTTATTTTCATCAACAATAACTATTAATATTTATTTTTTTATTTTTTTAAATTATTTTTACTATGTTTTAGTTTTTTATTTTCAATTTGAATTTAAATATATTGCACTTTTAATAGTTTTTACTTTTATAAGTTAGTTTCAAATTTTATGTTAATATTAGTAATTGGAATGGATTATTGTTAGTTAAATTTAAATATCTATTAATTGAATTTGAATGGATTTCAAATTTTAAGTTATGAATTACTTATTGTTGTTATTAATAACTTAATTTTTATCCATTATTTTTAGGTAAATGTATTTTAATTTTTTATTCGATTTACTTATTGTACTAAGTTCTATTATTACTTTATTAGGACGTGAGATGGTAGAGATGACATAATACAGTAAAGTATAACTATATTAATATAATTTAATTTAATTAATTATATTATAAAGTATAATTAGATGGAATTTCATTTTTATTAATAATTATAACTTTGCTTTAAAAATAATTATATTATAACTAAATTAAATGTAAGTATATTCAAATGGATTTAGGCAATTTAATAGAATAATTGAGAGGAGAGATAATTCTTGACATGATTTAATGGAGGAGGTAGAGTTAATGCTGTGATAAAGAGGAGAGGTAATGGAAAATGTCTTAAATGTATTTGGTTAATTGAGTTATTTTGTTTAATTTGAAAGATATTGATATCATATGTTTGATAGAAAGTTAAATGAATGATGATGTCATTGGGAAATGTGACATAATGGTGAAGAGATATTGTTTAAGAAAAATTTTAGGAAAGGAAGAAGTTTTAGGTAACTGGGGCAGAGATTATGTTATAAAATGCAAAAAGGTCCAAAAGGATCTAATAAAATACTTGAGAAGAATCAATGGAGTGCATTAAATAAATTTAATAATACAGTTAAAAATCCAAATTTTATTGTACTTCTAACTGGGTAATTAATGGGCTGGGTTACGACCATGTTCTTCGGGCTGAGTTTGAGCCCAAACAAGCACAACTCAATAAATTTTGGGGGATTGCAGTCCAAAAATCCCTAAATGGGTATGGATAAAGGGGTTGGCCTTAGCACGGCCCAACCTGGACGCAGTTACTCGTTGCAGCCGGCAGGCCGCAGCCCCAACAACGTGCTAATGCCTCAGCGTCATTAGCACGGCCCACCCTGGACCTAGTTTATTGCCTCAGCGTCACATATACAGAGAGAGAGAGAGAGAGAGAGAAAGAGAGAGAGAGGGAACCTGGGTAGTGATGACAAGTATCCAACCAGCAAAGAAGGAGATATTCCGGCGATAAAAGGCCTTAATGATGTTGACAATGCCTACCGCGTATGCCGATCCGCCACCGAAAGCGCTGCCGGCATTGGCAAATATAGAGATGAGTACGTGCTCCTTCATGTTAAAAGGTCCAGGATTCAAGGAGAATTCCCTGGACCCAAAACCCGGCAGACGGAACTTCGTCCGTGGGAGAACGGAGGCCATGAAGCGGCCGATGGGGAGCGTAGCGATCTGAACTGTGATCTGGGTTATGATGATGGGCTCCGTCCGGTAGGCGAAAAACTGGTTGAGGAACGACAGCAGTCCACATGATAGCAATCCCATAAACCACATTCGGAAAGTCCATACGGGCAGCGATGGATCGTCGGTGTTCGCTACCGTCAGTCGCACTTCTTCAATCGGAGAAAGTTCCTCTTCATCTATCTCCTCCTCAATCTCCGTTTTCTTCCTCGTCGTTGCGAGTTCTATTTCCGGTGTCGCCATGGCGATTGGTGAAAGAGAGAAGAAGAAAACAAGTATTTGCTATTTTGCTTTTTGCAACCGCATATAACTTGTATGCCCTAGAGTAGAGACTAGAGAGTAGAGATATGGAGAGGAAGTGTGAGTGGCTGGAGCCTGCTAGAATTTACTTTTCTTAGGTAACGATTGAGTGATTTTTTGAAGAAATAAATTGCGAGATAATTCAATGTAATCCTTTTGAAAGGTAAATATATTATATATAACGGACATCCTGGTTTTCCAAAATAAAAACCGGGAAATCAGTAAGATAGAGGACGTTTTTGATACGTCAGGAGATAGAGGAGTTGGTATCCTAATTGAACAGGGATCTGCTGCGAAGTGACCTTAATAACTGATCATGTGTAAGTAGTACGGAATATTACCGTGTTCAGTCGTGATTGGTTGCTTAGCTCTTGCGCCAGAATCAGCACCAGATCCGGAATTTGGATTTCGTCTATCCTCGCACGGTCCTCACACCCCTTCCAACCCTACATTCGGAACATCTCCCTACCTGCATTTTTTATTCAAAGATATTTTCAATGCTCGCATGCATGTAAGGGTCGTAAGGTATATAAACAAGATTTTGTGAGGATGAAATACGAATTCTCCTCTTTTCTAATTAATGTTGCTGAAGCTTTGGGTCGCATGGGAAGTTCATAATTTTGTTCTCAATTTTAGAATCTTCACAGTTTGCATTGAAGGTGATTCATTGCTCATTATCTGTGGCCTCAAAAAGAAGACCCAAACTCCTTGGAAGCTGAAGACCATCGTTTCTTCGAAGCTAGCTGATTTGTTAGAGTGTGGTGTCTCCTACATTCATTCTTCCAGGGAAGCAAACCAAGCTACTGACTGGATGGTGAATCAAGCTTTCTCTTTTCCCCTCTCTCTCTCTCTCCTCTTGACCTTTCTGCTCTTCCTAGTGATCTTTTATTTATTTGTAAGTGTGATTCATGGGGAAGAGCTACCCCCCTCCCCCTCCTTCCTTGTGTAGCTCCTCATATTTCCAAAAAAACAAAAGAAAAAAGAAAAATGAAATCCCAATTCTCAAACCAATTGAGGGGTGGCTTATGTTAGTTGGTTCGATTAAGTAAAGATGCAGATTGGATTCCCACAACCACCAATTTTTGGGGGTGGGTATTAGTGTTGTGCCTGTCACCAAATACCAAAAAACTTATAAAAAAAGGGTAAATGGCTAAAACCTTTTCTAAAGTTTCTGGTTGTTGCTGAAACTTCCCCTTAAGTTTGGTAATTGCAATCACATCCTTGAACTTTATGTCATATTTGCAAGTAGACCCCTTCTATTAGAATCCTCTAAAAAGGGGATTAAATGCCCAAAATAACCATATAGTTACTTTGACCAAAATGTTAATTTTCCAAGTTTTCTCTACATATGAATTATTGCCCCAAACCCCTCTTTTTTTAAGTTGATTCATTTTTCAAATTTTCCCTTCATATCAATCACTCAAAGGTAAATCTTTTTAGAGGATTCTAACAAAGGGGGTCTACTTGCAACTGTATCATAAAGTTCAGTGGAGGTAATAGCAATTACCAAACTTCAAGGGAGATTTCAGCAATTTACCAAAAAAATTATCATGTTGTCCTAATTGGATAGAGCAAAGTTAGGGATGGCAATGTTCCTCATAAAACCAGGGCCCCCCCCAAATGGGGTGGGTTTTCGGGGTTGGGGTGAGGACAAAAAAATATTTTTGCCCCAAACTAGGGATGGGATTTGTATATAATTTTCTCAAACCTGATGGTAAATTAGTACAATATCCCTAGGTTTAATATAATTTTTTCTAAAATTCTTAAAATCCTAGGACTCATAATTCCATTTTTAAATTACCCCCAAATAATCATAACCCAATTCCTAAAATACCCCTAAATTCTTATAATCATATTTCTAAAATATCCTCAAATTAATTATTTTTAGGTGGTTGCCTTGGAGCGAGAAAATTTTGGGTTTCCCTATCCCCCGATGATGAGTGGGTGACCCACCCTAAACCCGTCGCCATTACTAAACTTAGTACTGATGGAAAGGTTGGGTTGTCACATTTTCATCCACTAGAAGGGTAGGGATCTACTTTGGTCTCCAACCTTGTATTGGCAAGGATGAACTTGTACATAGCAATTTTTTATACAAACTTGTATATAGCAATGTTAAACACTAATTACTCTCCTCAACTCCCATGAAATGAGAAGTTGAGGTTATCCCATCTCAAGAACTTTCTAATATAGTAGTAGAACCATCCCCTCCCCCTTCCNAAAAAAAAAAAAAAACAGAAAAAAAAAAAGAAAATGCTAAGGACACACAAATTTGTTTAAGCTGGCAAATGGTATCTAATTGTTCTAATTTAAATTCAATGTCATTAGGGTGATCAAAATTCCATTTGTTTATAATTGGATCAAATATGAATCCATCCCTACCTCGGTTCACAATGTAATTGCCAATTCATCTTGTTCATGAAATATAATATATATCAAAGTCATTTTTAGTTCATTTTATTAATGATTTATATTTTTTAATCTTTTTAGTTTAATTTATTTATAATTTTCAATGTCCTATTGCAATAAAATTCAATTCAAATCTAGTAGAAATTCAATGGATAAGATCTAATTTGAATCCAAATATAAATGAGTCAAACTTGGATCTACTTAGATTTGATTCAATCTGTTTGCAGCCCTAATTCTTTACACAAGTCATACTATACACCACTTATTTGGAATATTGCATCATTTTGAGTAGGTCCTTAGCTACCAAGAAAGCGATTACCAAATGAACTATCAGTAGGTGGGTCTAACATGTAAGGCTCCAAATATTAAATGATTCTTCTTTAACAAAAAGGGAGAAATATCAAAGATGCCCTTACAAGGTTTTGGATGTTTGAATCTACTTCCATAAATAATGTAAAGTTATCTGAATTTTGACATGGCCAAATCAATGGCTTTATGAAGTCAAAGCTATCCATATTAAAACTCCTCCTCTGACCTGCAAAATTTAGGCCTAGTCACATGTTGCCACAATCTAAAGTTTGATGTCTACTTTTAAAAAAATTCAGTGGTCAAATAATTATTGGTTGATATATAGCTAACATGATTACTTTATGGAGGGATATTTGGTGATTGATCATCTAAGCTACAAAAACATAAGCGACATACATGTGTAAGACACTCTTGAGAAGATAGAATTTTTAGTGAGCATGTATTATAAATTAAAAGTAAGCCACAATGGGCATTTTGGTCCATTTGATTTAAAGTCAAATTAAATAGGGGTACTATAAGGATTTTAGTAGAATTTTACTAGTCATATGCTAAGAGCAATTAATGGTGAAGTGAAGTGTTGTTTTAATTTTGTCTTGCCATGTCAATCAACAAGGGAAGATAGTATCCTTTTTAGAAAGGTAAGGTGAGAGTTCACTTTGGCTGTTTTGAAAAAACAGCTTGGCCTGTTTTGGGAGCCTCTGCACATTGAAATTTTAATTAATTCAGGTCCTCATTTGTCTTTTCAACTAAAATAATATTGTGTAAATACCTTTTTGCCCACATTCATTATGAGATGTCATTCACAACAGTCTCCCAAAACAGCCCAGGCTGTTTTTTACAAGCACCCAAAGTTTTTCCTAGGACTGAGTTTGGAAGGAGTACAAATGCAAATATGTAGAGTGCAAAACCTTATATTTTGTATGTATTTACGTTGTACATTTTTGCATTTGTACTCTTTCCAAATTGAGCCTAAGGTGATGCCTTAGCATTTATAAGAAACCTTAGTGGAGGTTAGACTTGAGAGTGGATGGGCTTCCCATATAGTATGCTCCACAGCAAGATCCATCCGTGCATTGGGAACATCTCCCAAACTTGAACTCGTTAGATTTTTCATTAAATTATTGTACCTTTTTGGTAGCATAAATTATGTGGTTGTCTAAAGTTGTAACATGTTAAATATTGTGGTGTCAAAAAAATTACAAATATTCAAACTTTAATGGATGACTCGACTCACATGTGATGTGGGACTCATTGTTCACCTTGGTTTTTTTTTTAGTGTTTTCTTCGTTTTAAGTAGCAAGTAAAGTAGTAAACCCATACAATGCTTTGATTAGGTTAGGACTGAAAAATGTTTTCTACCAAAACAAAAGATTGGCATGTTTTGATTTTGACATCGGTTTGGATTCAGGTTAGGGTCCATCTCTAAGGTTAGCCTTAGGTTGGCCCTTAACCCAACCCAACCCAGATAATTATACCCCTACTTTATTAAGAAAACCAAAAAGTGTCAAGAGAGAGTTAAGAGGAAAGAAGGGGTTTAATTAGTGGAAGGGGGACATGTTACAAATATTAACTATTAGAGAAAGAGGGAAGAATGATCTTATCAAAGAGGATAATGATAGATTTTATTAGAGAAAATAAAAGAAGCTTTTTAATTATGACATTATATTTTTAATAACCTATACCACTATTAAAAGTGTGAATGAGAGTTGGAACTTTTGTTTGACTAAAATATCCCAATTTTTGAAATTGGTCCTTTTCTAGTTATAAGGACAAAAATGTAATTTGAACAATCACTTTTCTCCTCATTCAAATCCCTTTCATTATGTATTATATTTAGGGGGCGTTTGTTTTTTAGATTTTGAGAGAGGGTAAAGTTGGTCAATGGTATTTTGGTTCCCATTGACGAAGAAACCCATGTTCTTTTTTCAATTTTATGTGGGGCCCAGGGAAATTTTATTTTCTAGGTTGGGTAAGTGATACCCATCTCCCAAGTGGGTAAATAACTTTTTCACCTAGGGGAAAGTTGCCAACACTTGGATGAGACAAAAATGCCCCTTCTAATAATGGATTTTTATGGGTAAAACAGTTATTGTCTTATTTACCTAGAAAATAAATGAACATGAGTAACTTACCGAAAAGCAAATAGGGCCTTAATGTATTAACTCTTAACATTCATTGGATCCAATTTTGATTATAACACCCATATTTATGAATATTGTTCCTCTCTAATTATGAGGGCATAAAATGTAATTTGAACTATAATATGTCTCCTCATTCAATTCCCTTTCAATAAGTCTTATATTTAAGGTATTGACCCTTAATCCTATATTGATTAATTATATTAAAGGAAAATAAGTGTGGCAAATAATAATTGTTTTTATTGATGATAGAAATAAAATACAAATTTAAAACTAACCCCAAAAGGAGTTATTTTCCAATTTGGTGGTTGTTCAACCAGTTGTGGAACCAATAATAATGTTCCACACCAATAATAAATTCATGGGTCCCCCTATGAAAAGTGTGGGTTCCATGTATTTTAGAACTAGCGTGGAAGATTAGTGTTGGTTCCACAACCTGCTGAATAATTATCGCACTCAGCTAATCCTTGCTCTTGGATCAAGTGTATCAACATTTGATGTCATAATTAAATAATAATAATTAAAAAAGTTGAAAGTAAGCTTTTAGCTTGTGGCTAGCTCATAACAAGGAGTCGCCTCCCATTTAATTTAAGAGGAAATGTGTCTTCTATAAACATTGGAATATAGTGGCTCCACTTCTCCACCAATGAGGCACCTAATCAGGAGATTCTAAATTCATTTGGATTGGGAGAGGAAGGTGTTAGAAGCCCCTCCCTTTAAGCTATAAATGATGGCCCATCATTGAGTTGTCTAGGCTTATAACTTGATAAGTTTCCATTATAAAAAAAAGATAAAACTCAAAAATATTGTGAAAAATCCTTTCTACCATTTTTTTAATTTTGGTTTTTTAAGGTGATGGTGTCGAGAATTAGGTTCTAAGTTCCCCAAAACCTTCACCTCTCTCCCTCTAATCCTAGAATTGCAAGAAGCTTGAAGAGAAATTTCCAAAAACTTAGAATCTCAAACAACTTGAACTTAAACTAACAAGATACATGATAAAAATATAGCCAAGAATTAACTAAAGAAGATTAATAGCATAAGTTAAAATACTTATCTCTTATATTTAACCTTGGTAGATTTTGATAAAAGCTATTCCAAAGATTGAAAATGGTGTTTTTTAATGTGTTGGACCAATAGGAGGATTAAGAACTGTTCCCTAATGCAAAAGAAGGAATAGTTAAGAGGTTTTTATTCTTTTTTTAATGTTAGAACATGAATACAAAAAGAAATAGGGTAGTTTTGGCAAGTTCTAACCCTAAATTTGGAATTTTTCTCAAGTTCTTTTTGTAAATGGTTAGGGATTCGAATGAAGTTTTTCTCTTTTGTTTCTTGATTCTAAAAAAACTGCTTTTAGAGCTTGATTTTTGTCCATGGGAAAGGTCTAAAACTCGTCCACCATGTGTCCTAAGGTTTTAGAAAAGCCTAAACATCCAAGAAGACTCAATAAATTCAATCTAATAGGTTTTTTAGAGGATCTCCAAGGTTCAATCAATCAATCCAAGATTTCCATGAATTTTTCTAGGGTTTCTTGCGCCAAGTGGAGTTATTTTCGAAATTGTCTATTCAAGTTTGAATTTGACCTCTTAGTGGAAAAAAATGCACAAATTTGAAATAGCCATAATGGCCCTTTCCCTTATGTCATTTCCTTTGTTCAAGAAGGCTTACTTTGGAGGTTTGGGTTCTTTTAGTCATTTTGGCTTATCCTAAATGATCTAAGGGGCCAGTGGTGTTTAAGTGAAGGGATGACAACAGCCCCACCCTCTTAAGGTCTTATGTTGGGATAGATGAAGGGGTGATTTAATAAGGAACGTTAAAATAGAATTTTTCTTATTTAACAATCAAACAGGTGAATTAGGGTCTGAAATTTGATGCACTAGGGTTTTTTTGGATTTCTAAACACGGTGATGAGGTTTAATTGGTCAAATAAGTTTATAATGGATATCTATAGTTGACAATCTATAACCAATGAAATTTGCTAAAACAAGATCTTTCCTTGACAATTGGTCAAATAAGGGAATTTTGGGATGAAATTTGGTAAGTAAGCATTTTTGAATGTCCTAAATTTGATAGAAGAAATAGATCGTCGATCAAATGTGAAGATTGAAAGATTTGGTTTGGATCAAGGTTTTAGCTTATGGCTCATCGATTAATAAAAATGCTTAAAATGGAATCTTACTTGTTTAACTGTCAAGTAGAGGAATTGGGTTATGAAATTCGATGTATTGTGTGTATTTGGGTCTTTGAATATGGTGGTGAGGTCCGATTGGTCACAAGAGGTTTGGGTGATGGAGATCTACGATTGATAAGCTTTAATTAATAAGATTTGCTAAAATAGAATCTTTATTTAATAATAGGTCAAATGAAGAAATATTTGGATGAGATTTGGAGTAAAGGCATTTTTTTAATGTCCTAAATTTGATGAAAGAGACAAATCTTTGATTAGAGATATGGATTGAAAGATTTTGTTCAGATCAAGGTTTTAGCTTATGGCTCATTAATCAAAGATAAGGCTTAAAAAGAGCCTTATTTGCTTAACCGTAAAATGTAAGAATTAGGTCATGAATTTTAACGTATTAAGGTTTTTTGAACCGTTGAGTATGATGGTGAGGTCTGATTAGTCGAATGAGATTTAGACAATAAAGATCAATTACTTGATATGCTTTAATTAATGAGATTTTCTAAAACATAATCTTGGTTTACTTTGGAAGGAAATGAAGGAATTTAAGACTGAAATTGGACTATTACATTATTTTGAGGATTTTGGAGTTAATGATATGGATATGGTTTCTTCGATTATCATTTTTTGTGTAACTTAAATATAAGCATCAAATTGGGATCTTTATTAGTCAAACGATTAAACAAGGGAATTTTGAGTTGAATTTTGGTGTGTGAGCATGGATTAAGATGAGGAGTCGGGTGGAAGGTTCGGATTCGAGAAAGAGTTTGTTGATCTTAATTGTTTAGTTTTATTCATCCAAGGCTATCGAAATGAAATCTTAGCATTTTTATGGTTAATTGTCATAGATTCAAGGTGGAATTTAGGGGTTGATTATATTTTAGTACCCTTAAGACAATGGATGTGTCGGATTTGGCTTCGTGGAGTCAAGATTTGAACATTGCGTAGATCAAGACCATTGGGAAGAAAGTTGATGTTATTAATGGTGAATCTTTGGAGTTTGGTCACGAAATTCAATATGTAATTAAGTTATAATTTCTTAAGTCTAAGGATCAATGTTCATGTTAATTTTAAGTTTATTTGTGTAGTTTAAATGGATGTTCAGGTTTTGATAAGTCTCAGGTCGGTCTAGTTATGTTTTCAAGTTTTGGGGTCTCGAAAGAACTTATAAAGAGATGGAGTGAAGGAATCAAGCAAAAATTTGGTGTTAACATTGATGACACACAAAAGTATAAAATACAAAAAAAATGGTAAAAACACTTAGGCACATCTCTAATATTGTATATGTTAGATAGTATGTATACCCTTAACTCCAACTAATGTATTGTCCATAATTTATCATTAAGGAACATTCATTTCAAGTGTCATTTGGGTTGTTATGTAAATTATCCTTGATTCATATTAGAATTATGTATGAGACCACATAATTAATTTAATATGTGCTTAAATCTTCACAACAAGTAAATACACTTGGGAAAGTCTATCCTGACAAGGTTGTCATTCTCACACTACCCGAGTTTGTAAAGTAGCATGACTCAATTGCTTGGGTTGTAACCTAAGGTGTAGGGGGTGAGTTTTTATAAGAAACGTTGAATTAGACCAAACCTAGCATGTTCCTAAACTTTATGATAGGTAGAACAACTAGGTGTTGTTCTTAATCCCTATACTTGATATTGATATTGGATTGAGTATTAGATTTGTCTATTTTTTATATACCAACAAGATTCTTCTAGGATCAAATATCTGAGTATGTTGGAGAATTTAATATGGTATTTCAACTAATGATCAATGTGATAGGATTTGCTATTATGTCAAGACATAAAGAATACTTTGTACAACTTCCTCTTTAAACTCTAGAAATTTCTGAGAATAGGATTATTCGAATCCTCAATGAATGATCCAAGTGGTCTTGGAAGTTGAACACCATATCATAAGGACAAAGAGGGAAAAAGTCATTCCCTTAATATGGTGTCAAATATTGTCAATAAAGAGATTAATTGAGTTGCATTGAGTTGATTATCATATAATGGGTTGAACTACTAGACTTAGGCCATTAGGATGATAAGGTCCCTAATAGTTAAAGTGTTTAGACACTTTATGGGCCTGATTATGTAAGTTCATATTAGTATGGGTCAAATTATCCAATGTGGCTAATGAAAATTTAAGTAGTCAATCCCACAAACTTGAATAAAGCATGTAACATATTGGCTCTCCCATTGAATTGTGGGTCCCACCCCATACAAACTATAATTTTCCAATTGGATAAGAATTTTTTTAGAACTATTAGAGTGATAATGAATAATTAAAAATCTCACATTAGAGCCCTAGTCAAACTATGTATTAGAGAAGTCTAATAAGAATATGATTAGACTAGTTAGATGGATTCCAATCTAATGGCGGATTTAAGAGGGTTGGACTCTATCTAATCTTATCCTAAATGAGTTAGGAGTTGTAATTAGATTAGGAAAGGGCTCATGCATCCCTCCCAAATCTATAAATAGATAAATGAAGGTGTTGGATGCATCCTATTCTCTTATTACTTTTTGAATTTTGTATTGCCTTTGTGAGAGCTTTTGACTAAGGTTTTGAACTCTATTCGATCAGTCCATTTATCCACTCTTTTCAATACTCTTTTAGATTTATTTTGGGTTAAAAATGTTGCCAAAATTGTGAGAAATGTCGGACATTTACTGTTATAACTTCTAGAGAAAGAATTCAAGACTACAAGATCAAAGTAGCACCATCTTCAACTTGTTGCAGTGATTTGAAGAGGATTTGGCCTGGTTGTGAACACCACATCAAATTCTATATTTGTGGATTTCAAAATTAGGTAATGCACAAAACCTTGTTCCAAAAGGATCAGATCTTTCATGGTCCAAAACCCATTTGATCCAAGAAGAAAAAACCCAAAATTTTCTCCTATGCAATTTCAGCATTAGGGTTTCAACAAAAATTTGATTTTTCACTACTTTAATGGCTGGAATTTTTGCATAACATGATTATTGGATGATCATCTTTCAATATATTCATCATATTGAACAAAAATAAGTGTGACAAATAAGAAAAATTTTTATAACCATAGAAATATAAAAATTGTAAAAATTTTTGAAAACATATTATTTACTATTATCATCATCATAAAATATTACCACATGCAAAGCATATATAGACATAGATATCATTACTAGTTTAACTTAAAAAATATAATAACCTCATCTGTGAGAAATGAGAGAAGAAGGAAGACCATGTAAGCTTTGTGGTGAGAGGAACCTTCACCTCCTATTTTTTCTTTTTCTAATATAGATATAGGTATCATATGTGGCCTCAAAATATTGATTACTTGGATGTTTTATTAAACCTCAAATGTCTTAATTTGGAATTGATTTGGCAAATCTTAAATGTCAGGCTTGACCTCATGCTTTGTTTGGACTTGGGCCTTGGCCCAATTCTTAGGGTTGGGCTTAGGTTGACCATAAACCTAATCCAACTTGCTTAACTTGCACCCCTAACTAAGATGGGTTAGAACCATGGTATTATATTTCTGTTTTCGATCCATATAAGTAATAAGCACTATGTGAGCATTCTGATTTTATTATACTAAAATCAAGTTTGGTTAAACAGATTTAGCTTCATATTTTTACCCTTTTACATCAGCTCATGTGCATTTAATGTTTTCCTCAATTGGGGGCTTTTATACATTATCTGTTGCACTTATGTATTTAAAACCATAGTAAAAGATTATACTTGCAATGGTGGATCTATGTAGAAGTCAGTGTGGGCAATTGCCCCTACTAATATTTGAAAATGATTTTATATAATTATGAATTATGGAGAAATTTAATTTTTTTTACAATTGCCCCCACTTAAATAAAATAATAGGGGGTCAAATAAAATTTGGCTTCTTAATTATATGAGGTTATTTTCTTAGAGGCGAATAGATAAGAAATAAAGAAAAAACATAAAAGAATGACACATATGTCTCTATTCCATATTCATCAAGTTATGAGGCCATTTTTTTTCATTTCATATCCCTCGACAATTCAATCTCATCTCTCTACTTCGTCCCCTCAAACCTAGAGATGACAATTTTCCTTGTCCCTATTGGGTATCCATCCTCACCACTCGGTACCCTGTCCCTATCGATCAAAGGTCCTAGATCTGCCACTATATATATGCATTGTTTTTTGTGCCAAAAAGGTAATACTTAAACATCTTAGGTGTTATTTTGACAAATAATTAAATGATAAACCATCCATGTACTTTGATCGCTGCAAAAAGCTTCTTTTATGTTAGTGATAATATGCAATTGCAACCCTTTCATCCCTTGTAATGAAGACATTGAAATTATGACTATGCCCTTGTTAATATGCATAGTGAACATTTTTGTTTACTCTTCAAATTGCATGATCAGTATGGCATTTTTGCCAATACAAGAGGTTTGAGTTCAACCCCAACTTGATTACTTGAAGAAGTAAATGATGAAACCCATCTATATAAGACAAATCACCTTTTTTTAGAAGTAATTTCATAGGTCATCATTCCAATAAATGCTTTTATGGGTAAAAGTGAGATTTTAAATACCTTATTTGGCTCAATAGACAAACTAACATTCTTTCAAACTCTCAATATTTCAAGATCATTCCCTGATTGTGCAAGCCAAAGGGTGTGCGATGGCCAATGAATTCTAAAGATCGAGGTCTAGATGTTACTGTTTATGTGGTGAGAGGAAGATGTGTTAGGTTTCTTGGAAAATGTCCCCCTTCAATGGGAGACCAAATCTTTTATTTATAGGGGTGAACCTCCCATATAAACTATGTACCACCCGAGGATATTCCAAATCAATGCATGTTAGTTGGGGTAAAAGATCTTAGATTTCTTCCAATTCAATGGAGAGATATGCATGGAGTGAGGGATCAAGTACTAGTTGAGTGGGCCTTCCCTAACACCATTCCTTCGATCTCATGATGTGTGGCACAGTCCTAGTCTTTGAGCTTATCACACATTAAGTGCCACAATTCACTTCCATGTGAGGGAGGTCACGAGTACGGGCTTGAGGCATTTGTTGTCTCAGAAAAATTGGGACCATCGATTCTCATTGACATCCACGAGCTTTGCATCCACAAGGCCAAAGTTAGAAAGACAAAACAAGGCACTCCTGTTCATGAAGCTAGTTTTACTGCGCTAGTTTAAGAGGATAGAATCATTGTGCAAGTTAGGAGTAGCTTTGTTGTGCGTGTTCGGAATGGCTTTGAGGTTATTTGGTACTATAACTGTTTTTTAGAAAATCAATGCCAACTAGACACCACCTTGTTGTTGACGTTTTTTGGGTGAGTAGCATGTTTGGTTTGGGACTCAAGCTCAATGCCCGATCTATGAATCGTAGTGATGTGCATGTCCACTATCTTACATATTGGATGAATGCAGAATAGATTTCTCAACCAGTCTAGAACATGATCATGAAACTCCATAGTTTGGCTTAATATTCTAGCTCTAGCAGCCTTAGTATGAGGTGTGATGTTTTGATCCATCGGAATATAAACAACATTACAATATACAAAAATATTCAAAAAATACAATATACAGAGTTTTTTCGTCCCATTTAAGTTGACTTAGAATATTTATCGCCTTGGCGACATTTTAGGCATCTATATGAACACAAACTATGCTAATCCCAAGAACATGAGCTTGTCTTAATCTATACTACTATAAAAAGTGGGAATAACTCCCCATGGTTTCTAGAATTTTTCTTGATCAAAATGTCTCTCTCTTTTGAAACACTTCATCTCTATTTAGAGAGTAAAAACTGTAATTTGAATATAACTATTAAATTCATTTTATTCCCTCACATTAAACATATATTTATAATATTAATTCTTATTCTCCCTCACTGAATCTTATGTTTAAGTTATATTTGTTTCTCATCATTAAATTCTACTAATTAAATCCATAAACAATCTATACTATATATATAGTGTGAAACTTTTTTTTGGACTAAAATTACCTTGTATTTCTTTGTTTGAGAAAGGGTATAAAAGTCATTTTATTGTAGTTTTAGTGTCAGTTTTAATGGGTACTATAATGGCCATATTTGTGAATTTAATCCATTTCTAATTATAAGGGTTGAAAATGTAACTTCAATTATTACTTCTCACCTTATTTAATCCCTTCTCATCAAGTCTTATACTTAAATGTATTAACTCCCATTTTCTCTCATTAAATCCTATATTTAAGTTATTTTTCACCAATAAATGATAGTAATTAGATCTATCTCAACATGTTTAACAATATAAACTCATATCTTTTAAAACTAGCTAAAAAACAAGAACATTCTTTATCCAAGTGATGGCTAAGCAATTCAACCATTGGAATCAAAATGATAAACCTATGAAGTCATAAGTAGGTAATAAAATTTTTAAAATAGAAATAAATATAGAAAATTACAAAAATGTAGAAAAAATTAGACACATTTATGATACTTTTATTAATCAAATTAAAAAAAAATAGGTTTAACAAAAAGAACTATTTTTATTGATAATGAAAATGAAATACATACTTTAGAACTAACCAAAAATGGAATTAACTTACTATTTGGCAAAGATCAAAAGTTCAACCTTTGGGTCAAATGTATTAATATTTAATGTCATAAATAAATAATAAAAATTAACAAAATATAAAAATAAAAAATAAAAAAATACATAAATGTTGCAAAAAACATTCAGGCACATGTATAATATTAATTAATTATCATATTAAACAAAAAGTATATGCGACATATCGAAATTATTTTTACACAGAAATATAAAAAAATATAGAAAAAATTGAACACATATATAATTCTATATTTACACTTCTATTAAAAATATAAATAAGATTGTGGAATTTTCTTTTAACTAAAATCAATGTTTTAAAAACCAACCCAAAAATGGAATCTCTTTGGATTCTAGTTTCTGAGTGAAAGGTTCAAATGTTGCTACAACACCGCTTGCCCTCTTCTTACATCTCTCTAAATCTCTCTCAAATCGCAAATCATTTGATTCATTGGTGTATCTCAGATTTTAATATAAGATCAGTGTTTGACCTCTCATCTCTTGCATCAATTTTTCAATTTCTTCATTGAAGTTGCAATTTTTTTTTGTTACAACTTAAAATGAATCACATAAATGAGAAAACTCAAAATCAAAATGGAATAACTAAAAACCCTAATTAATTTTGGCCATTGGGAATAATCGAACAAGATTTTAAGATATGAAATATTCTTTTATCATTTTTTGTTTTCTAATTTCTATCCTTAAAATAAATAAAAAATTTAGAATTAGTTTGAAAGCAACTAAATCATTATATGGGTTGAACATTTTAACAGTTAAACTATCTAGATCAGTAGTGCTTTGACCATTTCAACAAATTTTCATAAAATAGAGGTTAAGGGCCAAAGCAAAACCGGTGACCTAACCAAAATGGTTCGGCCATCCGATCTGGTATGATTTATAAAACATTGACTAAAATACTCATTTTTTAATTTAGTCCTATTTAATTTTAAGGTTTAAATTATATATTGAACTACTACTTTTCACCTCATTCAATTCTCTTTATTTAAATCTTACATTTTTCTAATAAAAGAACAAAAGAAAAAATATCTATACTATAATAAAAGTGCGGATGCATAGTGGAAGTTTTTTGGTCTAAAATTACCCTTTATTTCTTTGTTTGATAAAGAGTATGAAAGTCATTTTTTACGGATTTAATGCCATTTTTTTATGGCTACTAAAGTGCCTATATTTGTCTATTTATTACATCTCTAATTGTAAGGGTTAAAAATGTAACTTCAGTTATTAATTTCCACCTCATTTAATCCCCTTTCATTAAATCTTATACTTAAAGGTATTAACTCCCATATTCTCTTATTAAATCCTATATTTAAGTTATTTTTCACCAATAAATGTTACTAATTAGATCTATGTCAATATATTTAACAATATAAACCCATATATTTTAAAACTGTCTAAAAAACAAAACCACTCCTTATCCAAGTGATGGCTAAGCAGTTCAACCATTCAAATCAAATTGATAAACCTATGAAGTCATAGTTTGGTAATAAAATTTTTAAAATAGAAATAAATATAGAAAATTACAAAAATGTAGAAAAAATTAGACACATTTATGATACTTTTATTAATCAAATTATAAGTGTAATAAAAAGAATTATTTTTATTGATAATGAAAATGAAATACATACTTTAGAACTAAAAAAGAAATTATTTTACAATTTGGCAAAGATCAATAGTTCAACTTTTGGGTCAAATGTATTAACATTTAATGTCATGAATAAATAATACAAATTAAGAAAATATAAAAATACAAAAATGAAAAAAAATACATAAGTGTTGCAGAAAAACATTCAAGCACATGTATAATATTAATTAATTATCATATTAAACAAAAAGTAAGTGTGACATATCAGAATTATTTTCATACAGAAATATTAAGAAAATATAGAAAAAAATGAACACATTTATAATTCTATATTTACACTACTATTAAAAATATAAATAAGATTGTGGAACTTTCTTTTGACTAAAGTACTCATTTTTGAATTTAGTCTCTATTTAATTTTAAGGTTTAAATTGTAAATTGAACTACTACTTTTCACCTCATTAAATTCTCTTTATTTAAATCTTACATTTTTTGATAAATGAACAGAAAAAACACCAAAAAGATAAAATATTATAAAAAGAAGAATCTAACCAAACAGGTAGACCTATCAATGCTTGGAACTTCACAACTCTATCGATTATCACATATTTAGATGAGGTGTTTATGTAATCAGATTTTGATTTTGCAATATGCATCCAATTAATAATAAAAAGCAAAAAGCTTATTAAAACAAAAAATAAAATTACATATTTATAGAAATTTTCGGATTCATTATTACTCTCATTAGCATCATCTAGAATTACCACGTGCAAAGCACGTGCACGCTTACTAATAATTTTATTGATATAAAGCACTATATTTTCGAAACAATCCACAAATAAAACCCGATGTTGATCGAAATCATCTTCTTCCCTACTGGAGGACAGCTTTGACGAAGAGTGTTGAGGTTGGCAGGCCAATTTGCGAGGCAGACAAAATCAGAGTGTCCAGGAGTTTAGACCTGGGTTGAGCACTCCGATGCTTAAGTTAATCGAGCTGAAGTGAGCAAGAGAGCAAGGGAGAATCGAGAGCTAGAAGAGAGATTGTTTGCACTTAATTGGGCATACCTTGTGAAGGAGTGTTGTGGTCCTTTTATAAGCATCGGGGTCTGAATTCCATGTTCGGGGTATCCGGGCACATCAGGCCTTATTAGTTTGTTATCTTCAGGGTGTGTTCATCCCACGTGGGTGGTGATCCTCATCTAGTCTCTCCGAGTCATGCGGGAGCTGGGGTCATCCATACCAAGTAGGTAACATGTCGTCGCTTAACTCTTGACCGAATGGCATACTACCACGGATAAGGGTGATCCACCATGTAGGTCGGTAGCTTGGTACCCCGGATGTGAGCTGGCTAATCAAGTCCTTGGCTACTTAAGTCGGGGTCAACTCGGCCTTCGAGGTACTCGACTGGCTCTCCCAAGGTGATGTGTGTCGCCCTGTTGGGGGACGATCTACTATCGTTTCCAGGTCAAGATGTAAGTTAGGCAAGTCGGTTTAGGTCATCTCGAGTCTAGTCGACCTGCTCCATGTGGAGCTGAGGTGTCACCAGATGGTTTGGACATGCCATGCGTCTCTTCGTGGTTCGTTGGCCAAATCATGCTTCATCAAAACTATTTAAGTCAAATAGGTTAATCCATTATAACATAATTAAATACTAAAAATTTTTAAATATATAAAATATAAAAATAAAAATTTATACACATCTCTCATATTATATATTAGTTGTGTTAAACAAAAATAAGTGTGATAAATAATAATTATTTTTATTAATGATGTATATGATAACACAAAATTTTAAATTGATCTAAAAGTGAAACCATTTTCCCATCTGGATGGTAAGTTAATGGTTCAACCTTTTGGACCAAATAGGTCAACCCATGATGTCATAATTAAAAAATAAATATTTAAAAATATAGAAATCCCAAAAATACAAAAACAGAAGTATAGAAATTTTATAGAAAATGCTTAGTCACATCTCTGATATTATATATTCATCATATTAAATAAAAATAAGTGTGAAAATAAGATCTTTTTTTTACTAATAATGAAAATGGTATACAATAAAATTGGCCCAAGAGTAAACTAGTTTTTATATCCATGCAAGTGGTAAGACAACGGTTCAACCATCTAGGTCAAAGGGGTATACTGCGATGTCATAATTAAATAATAGAAATAAAAAAATAGAAAGATATAATAAATTGTAAAAAAATTAGAAATAAAAAGTATTCATATGTATTCATGATATTAAAAGTATAAGTGTAATAAGTAAAAATAATTTTTATTAATGATGGAAATGAAATACAAAGATCAAGGAAAAAAGATAATCAATGGCTAACTTGTGACCCCACTAAGGTTGCATTTGGAATTCCTTATTTTAAGGACTTATCTCCTTTTTATAGTTAAAAGCTCAGTGTTCATATAGGGGCATTTTGACTACAAAAAGGAGATAAGTCCTTAAAATAAGGAATGCTAAATGCAGCCTAATTATGTCAAACCATTAAATGTTCAAATAATTAGGTCAACATATTGTTGCTCGAGTTAATTGTTTTTTGCAAACAAGTAATTTGATGATAAATGGATCCAAAATACTGGTCTAATGGATCAATTGGTTGATTTGACAATAAGATAAAAAACACTAATAAAAAAACCAATGTTCTAAAAATTAAATAAAACCACATTTCCTTCATAGTCAAATAAGTGAACTTGTGATGTCAAACAAGTGACAATAAGGTATCTCATTTAAACCAATAGGAAAGTATCATGTTGCCCCAATCCCTAATCAATTCCTAAAATGCATCCCCTCAATCTATATCAACTCTCCCTCATTTAAAATATTCATATTAATTAATAAATAGTTAAATATGGTTAATATTTAATCTCACCCATATTCAATGAGTATTAAATATTGTTAATTCCAAAATTTAATAAATACGATTAGTAAATTACCAAAAATTAAATATTCTTATAAGTACGGTTAGTAAATTACCAAAAATTAATAAATATTGTTATTAATTAACTCATTAACAACATTTTATAAAAATTGAAAACTCTTTAACTAATTTCTATAAAATTAAGAATTATATTTAACAATTATCAAAAAGTATAAAA
>NW_010729279.1:362583-437956 GCF_000365185.1 Nelumbo nucifera | reverse complement strand
CAAATAAGCTCTCTATCGCTGTCCTTAATTTTTCTCCTATTATGAGAAACATCAAATTGAATTATGCACCAAGTATTTAAAGAGCTGGAGCTTATAACGGTTTTGGGTACGGATAGAAAAAGATAGATTTGCTTTTTTGAATTATTTTTGATCGACGAAAGATGTGATTGATTTTGGACCTCCGCTTTGGTTGGCGGTGGGTTTGACTAAAATAATAGATAAAAATTTTAAATTCTCAATAAGAGGGAGGAACCATCCAGGAAACTCCACGGGGAGGCAAACGATAGCGTAGGCCTCACCGTTTGTCTTCCTGTCGCTATGGGTTTCTTCCTCTTCCTCTGTTACAACTTACAAAATATCTAAAATACTAGTTGATTTTTTTTTTTTTTTCTTTTGCTTTTGGTTGGTTGAGGCGTTGAGCGAATCAAGAAGGGCAAACAAGGAGTGCAGGTTAATTTTCTCTGTTTCTTTCTGATGATTTGTGATGGTTTTTTCGGTATCTGAACTGGGCAAAGATTGGAAGCTGGTTTTCGAGGGTTTTATTGAGGTAAGAACCTTTGGGTTATTTCTCCCTTGATTGATGATTGATGTGGATACGTTTACTGAGTTGTGGAATGCTGAAGATTGAAATCTTGGTCTTTCCTAGGAATGCAGACGGTGGAGACTCCTTGTTTGACCTACGATGATTCGGATGTGAGCTTTTGATTTTCGAATCTTCCCTGATTTGATGGAATTTTTTTTTTTTTTGAGGCCACTTTTTTCATTTCTTCCATTGAATTTGATCGAGAGTTATTGGTGATAGTGCCCTGATATTGGATTACGGAAATTTTAAGATTTTTGAAACACGGAGATCAGAACTAAAAGGGGATCTTTAAATAAAGAGGAGAGTTTTGGATGGTAAAGGCTGCATGAATCTTGGGTTGTATTGTTTTATTACTCTATTGGTTATCTGAATCGATAATTTGAGGGGAGAGAGAGAGACTATTTTCTGAATACATATGGAGCTTGAAGAATCAATTGTAAATGGTGAGGCAGAGGAAACCGAGAGTCGGAACAGTCGGGACAGTCAGGAGAACTCTGCTGAAACCTCTATCAAGGAAACCCGTCTCTATCGGACACAATTTCCTGGCGCTGTGAGGAAGAAAGCTTATATATTTGATGGCCTGGGGGGTTACTTCACCAAGGAATGGGATCTCACAGAAGGGAATGGCAGAGAATTTTGCTGGTATCACGTTGAACTTCCAAAGGGAAATCAGAAACTCTCATTGTCAGCGCAATACCTTATTGATGTCCTTTGCCCTCCTCTGAAACTCCAAGATATCCTCTCACTCGTCAGTAATGGGCCCTTCTGTGGGCATGTTGATGGAGCACTTGTCTTCAGGGTTAATTCACCAGGCCCTTCTTCCAGCAATTTCACCCTCAGGATTGCTGCAAGAGTCACTGAGAACTCTGTGATCACGGTTTCTCTAGGTCGTGTTCCGAGATTGGGGTTCTCTCCATTGTCTCAATCTCTTCTTTACGAGATTCCCAGTGTGGAGAATCCCGTTGGAGGTGAGGAGAACGGAGAGGGTGGGATCGTGATCAGAGAGCATGTTCTTGAGTTTCTGTTGACAATGAATCATTCTGAGGAGGCTGATAATCCAGTTCCACACACTGTCTCCAATCTTGTTGTTCATATTATTGACACACATGTGGATCACATTCAAGATATAGTGACCAAGCTTGAGATGGAATTGGATTCAGTTGAGCTTGAGCTCGATAAAGGTAGTTGCCTTTTAATATCATATCTAAGCTATACCATAGATTTATTTTTGTTCTGTTTATTCTTTTATTATTTCATGCTGAGTGGCTCCCTTGATTTATTCCCTTCTTTTCTGGTTCAGGAATATGATATCTCAAATTTATGATCAATTTAGAATTTTTAGCATCCTATTTCTTGTTATTTCCTGGATAGTCTATGCTTCTGTTTTCTTACACTCTCTGAGGTGAGTAGCATTACAGTTGAACTGTAAGGTGTACCAGTGTGATGGTAGTTGAAGGAAATTAGGATGCCAATTTCAGGAGGGTTTGAATTGTTGTAAAAGATTAACTATGGGAAGTAGGATTAGGGCTTTAGCTAATGAAACTTGGGTTTTACTAACGAAAGAATTTAAAAAACAATGGAGATATTATTATAAGTTACAAAGAGATTTTTTGGGGAACTAAAAAGATACTTTGAGGTTCTATTGTGTGGAAGATGTGGTAAAAATGGAAAAACTTACTACTCAAGAAAGTTCAGGAGTTGATCAGTCACACCAAGCAGAGTTATCTTACCTTCAACAAAGAATCATTTTTCTGTGTCTGGATGCCACACGCAACCACATGCAACAACTACATTTAAAGTTAATTAAAGCCTTTGCTGAGCATTAATCACTGAAGATTGGGGTTATTTTATGCCATATAGAAATGACTTGCACTCAACCCAGAGGTTTACATTCTATTGATGGGTGCATATTTAGGGACTTGAACTCAACAGTTATGATTAACTAAACTAAACTAATTTCATACCTAGTTGCATCCAGATTAACCTTTTACTCATTTAATAAAAAATAAAACCACAAGGTTTTGTAGAAAAGATGAAACAAGCCTCTCTGTATGTGCAGGAGTAAGGCTGCGCACATCTGTCCCTCCCCAGACCCCACATTGGTGGGAGCCTTGTGCACTGGGCTGCCTTTTTTATGAAACAAGTGAAAATAGTGAAAATTCAGCATAGAGACTTCAAATTGAATCTTCTATGGAAATGGAAGTAGAATTTCTCAATACACTCTTGAAATTCCATAGATATATTTGAACAGTAACATCATACACATTAGAAATAATAAATAACTGGACTTACCATAAATATTAGATGTATCTTAAGTTCACTAAAACTGCTATTGAACTAGAATTTGAAAGAATTGAAACTAGAAGTTTCCTGAGACTCTTATTCGTGTTTAAAACCCATTTGTTTATTCCCAATACTCAGTAGGTCCCATAGGGTTTTATAATGCAGTCATAAAGAACTCCTAGATGTTGTTGAACTAAGATATCAATAAGTAAATACGTGGGATTCCCCAGTCAAGTGAATCTTGAGCTTTATCTTGGATTAGCAGGTAATGGTGAAAGCTTGACAGGTCTACTTCAGTCTAATTCTTATTTGTAGCACCATGAACTTGCATACAACATGGCAAGGAAAGGTTTGTTTTAATTTGCAAGCTGCAGTCTATTAATTTGTAATTTCTACCTTGTTACCTTTAATCAAAGACTATGATTACTTTGGCATATCTCCCCTCTATTTATTACTGGCCATAGGTAATTTTTTAATAGCAAAAGAAAAAGTTCAATAAAAAAGAAAAAGGGAGAGTACATGAGGAAGGCATTAAGATATCACCAGAGGGAAATACACCACTACATAAGACTCAAACAACAACCAACAAAAGTTTACAAAAGACTCAAAATAAGAACTCAAAGAACCAGAGAACCACCAGACTCAACTAATAGGCACAAAAGCATTCCAAAATCCTCAACCCCAAAGACTCCCACACACCACCAACTACACCAAAGCCAATATGGCACCTAGCAAAAATCATCACCCTAGTCTCATCCCTTTCAAATAATTCCTCTTGCCTTTCATCATCCTCGTTCCAGATCTCGTCACTTTCGCCAACCTCTGCTTTTATCAACCTTTCTTCTTTCTTTGATCTCTCAAACTCCTCAAAGGCTCTTCTAGCAAACTCCTCACCACCCCAAAAAAACCGGCATAGCATTTTACCAACTGCTACTTCTCTTTCAACGACTTCCTCAATAGGCAAGCTTCCTAACCCATCCGCCTTTTCTTCAGAAGTAGTAACCAACACCTTCGGTCGACTCAAGAACTTCAATATTCTTCTTTCTTTCTAGTTGTAAACCTTCTAGCTGAGAATCCAATCTGAAGTGATTATGGGAATCATGCCCAACAACAGCAGCATTAATTGGCGTGGACATCTTCACACCCTTTCTCTTACACCTTTATAAAGTTTTTTTGTAGGCCCCGCCCAATCAGACCAAGTTTCAGACGAGAAAGACTTTAGTAAGGTGAACAATTTGAAGGTTTCTTGACCCCCAAGGTTTCTTAGTGGTCACCACTACAACTTCACTCAAACTCTTCTCTTTGGTCTTCCTCCTTCGGTCCAACTCCACATCAATCCATCCAACCACTACTTCCTCGAAAACAAGGTGATCCTTGACTGATCTCTCGATCTGTGAAGAATCATTGCAGCCCATGGCATCAGCCAAACTTACCCCTCCAGCCTCACCAACCTCTCTCCCCATTTCATCATTACTGCTCCCTTCCACAACTTTTTTCCCCTTTCCTTAACCCAACCTTCACTTCTTTAAGAACCTCCCCTGGAACCCTTAAAAAGGTCTCACCAAAGTCAAGAATGTTTTCCTGAGATGAACTGACCTCAATCTCCTCACTATCACCCACGTCTAAGGCTAACACCGGATCACTAGGCACTCGAACACACGAACCTGAAACACTTTCAGCATCTGAAGCATTTTGAACTTCCTCAAGATCAAGAAACTCCTTTTCCGATATCGTAGAAGTCTTCTTTCCATTTTTGTCATATTTAGAAATCACCCATACCCAATTTTCCCCCTCTCCCTTCTGTTCCTCACCTGAGAACCTTTTTGATCAAAACCCCAAGCCTCTTAGTTAAAAGACACAATTTCCTTTTATAAACCTTTAAATTTGCCAAGCGGAAAGACTTATGCCTATCTTTTTGAACTTTATTTTCAAAGAGTGAGCCCCACTCGATCCTTCATCATGTCTCCCATTTCAAGCCACCTTTTTAACTCCCTAGTTCAAAATGTTCTCCACTTCCTTATCAAACCCCACCCTTACCTCCTCATGGCCAGACATGTCTCTTAACTATTACCCCCCCTACCACCTTTATCCCCTGAAAACAGAGAGCCCATCTTATGAACTTATTTATTTGACTTTGGATGGGCCCCACATCTTTCATTTATTCTCAGAAACTTGCAGTCTCCACATTCATTAAGACCCTCCAAACCTACCCCATGCAAACTACTCTTTTTTACAATTCCCAAAATACCCTCATCTTCAACCTCCATCCCTCCCCCTTTGACCTGCCTGTTCATCTCCTCTTCCTTATCAGCATTGAACTATAAACTCTTACTCAATCATCCTTCCACAACTCCAGATTGTTTACCCACCTCAGCATTTAAGATCCTTCAAAAACAATCCTAAGATCATAGATTTCTCCATCAAAGCAAAGAGATAAGGAGGATGGGACTAAATGATAAGACAGCCATAGGTAATAAACAACAGAATATACATTACTCAAGTTAATATCTTAACACATAATATCTTACAAGATTACTTCATCCTTTCTTCTGTACTTCCATAATGCCATGGTTATGAATCTGCTGCTGCATTCGTAAGTTCAAAAAGTTTATCCTACTCCTGTAAACATGTCTTTTACAAATTTTCTATAACTTTTCCAAGGACATAAATTTATATTTACAAGTAGATTGTGTTGAAAAGCATAAAACGCTAATTTGCTTCATGGTTGACAAAAAGACGTTAGCCATCAAATTATAACATGGGTAATATTTCTTTATACCCCAATGTGGTTTTGGAATAGAAGAAATTTTGACCCAAAAAATTTGTTGTCTTGTAGTCCCTTGTTTAGCCAATGTGTCTGCCATCCCATTTGCTGTTCTTCTAACCCATCTAAATGTGACATTCATCCCTCTTGCTAGGGATTCAATTTCATGGACTGTATGCCTGTAAAACCCATGGGATTTTGGTACTGTTTCTTGTCCATGAGATAACCGCTTGAGAATCTCCTTCCACTTCCATGTTAAGAAACCCAAACAGCTTAGCAAATTTAAGGCCCCGAAGAAGACTGTACAATTCTGCTGTCACTGCATCACCATTGGTTACAGGACCTGAATATAAAGCAAGCACCTTCCCTTCTGAGTCTCGAAAGACCCCTCCCATCCCAGCTGAAGCCTGATTGCCTATGTAGCTACCATCAAAGTTGAGTTTTACACAATTGGCTTCTGGTTGTCTCCATTCCATCACTTTTCTTTCCTTATTTTGAGCTGACATAGCCACCTCCTTCTACTCTCTCAGGATATCATTTATAGAGAAAGATTTAAAATCCTCCATTGACTTTACCCAATGAGCAACCTTTATTTTAATTGTTTCCAAGACTTCTAAATCAGGTCTACTCTTATCATTGAAGATCCTTCCATTTCTTTCTTTCCAAACAGTCCAAATCAATGCAGCTCTCACAGCTTTCCACATTAGCCTTCCTCTAGCCTTTGATTGTTGCAAGAAAGCTGGATCGAAGAGCCCTATCACATCCTGAGGAGGAGACCACCTGCACCCAAGATAGAACAAAGATGTTCCCAAATACCAAGCACAAAAGGACAGGATAAGAACATATGGGAAATAGTTTCACCATTATTTTTGCAAAGAAAGCACATTTGAGGAGAAAGCCAAGTGTTTGGCCTTTGTTTCTGCAGCATGTCAATGGTGTTAATCTTACCAAGGAAAACTTCCCAACAAAAAGCCTGAATCTTAGGAGAAAGCCAAGTGTTCACCCCCAAACTAGATTGCTGAATTTGGAAGTTGAAGAAGGATGCACAAGTAAAAAGACCATGTGAGGAAATGGACCACACTCTCTTGTCCTCAACACATTGATCCAAAAAATGGAGTCAAGTTTGCCCAAGAGGAGGATGAGAGAATCACACTCCATTTCCCTTAGAACTCTTCTAAGCCCCAAATCCCAACTTAATCCCGAGGCTGAGAAATTCACAAACTTAGAGATGGGTTCACATTCATAATTGGAAATTGAATAAAGCACAGGAAATTGGACCTTCAGTGGTTGACTACCTATCCACAGGTCCTCCCAAAACAAAATTCTTGACCCATTACCCGCATCATAACGAATGTATAAAGAAAGAAGATACCTCATAAATAGCTTTCCGAGAGGAGGAGTTTGCATTAGGGGCACCTTTGCATCCCAACCATTTTCCAACCAACCATGAATGCTAACGGGCTAACTAAGAAGGAAATGTTCTACTAAATAACTGGGAAGAGAAATTACTTTAGGCTCCAAACAGCGGATATGCTGCTACTTTACCCAGTTTCCTTAAAGTTTTCACCCATAGTTTTCAAGGTGCCAAGGTGAGGCTTGACAACAAGGGGGTGCCTTGATGCCTAGTCGCCTAGACGGGGCCTAGGCAATGGATTTTTTAAAGTAAAAAAAAATATGTCCTAGGGTAGGTCCCTAGGTTCCATAACCATATTTCCTTAATTATCCATAATTTTCATAAAAAAGTATGAACTTAATTTAAAGTATAGAAAATCAATATATTCATGAGAAGAGAAAGAAGAAAGAGAAGAAAACTAAAAATATTTATGTTAGTGTTGACTAAATAAGGGTAGAATAGTCATTTGGGTTTTATTAATATGGCGATGTGTCTTTTAGTTGGTGCTGATGTGTCCCAACTTAAATAGGGCATAAATGACATTTGATATTTATCTTAGTAAACTATATATCCTGGCCGACCTAAGAGAGAATGAGAACCATCTCTTCTCTTGGGTTCGAACAGGTTTCTTCTTCTTCGATTTCTCCTTCTCTTCTTCTCTCCCTCTCTCTCTTAATTCTTCTCTTTTACAACAAGTTCAGATCTGAAACTGACGAATATAAATCATCACATGGTATCAGAGCGCCCAGGTTAAGTCAGTCCAGATCTGTTCGTAATCTCTCAGTTTTCTTCTTTTTTTTTGAAGTTTCGTAAAAGGGCTGAAAAGGAGTTGTTGTATCTTCATTCTGGAGCATTTAATGTATTCGGTTGGGTGTGAAGTTGTGGTTTCAGGTGAACGGTAGAGAACCCTCTAATCGATGGAACGAAGAGGGCTGCAACAGTAGGTTTCATGGTAGGTTCAGATGCGTGGTACTCTTGTGTGTGATGTGTTTGTGAGGTGCCGAAAGTGACAATAGTGGGAGTTAACATTGCTGAAACCTGTGACAGTGTATGCTTCAGCAATGGTCAGTCGTATGATGGTGAGTGATTAACTTGAGGAGTGAAGTACAGTGTTGTTGGAGTGCAGTGTAGTGATTACTGGGTAAGGCAGGTTGAAACAAAAAAAAAATTTTTTTTTTTTTTTTTTTTTTACAGCCATGGGAGATAATGAACATAAGTTGGTTATGATCCCTCAAGACTACTTGAATGTACAGATGACCTCAATTAAATTGAATGGAGAAAATTACGTACCTTGGGCCAAATCTGTTGAAGTGTTTCTCAGAGCCAAGAAGAAAGTAAAGCATATAAGAGAAAAAAAATCCCCAGTCGATTCCCAGGAGATGCACAGATTATGACTTGGCTGTGGAATAGTATGGAACCTAAGATTAGTGTAAACTTCATGTTCTTAGACTCAGCCAAGGAAATTTGGGATCATGCAAGGAAGCTTTATTCAGGACAGGATAACACCACCAGAGTATATCAGCTCTATCAAGAGTGTTTTAGTCTGCAGCAGGGTAACCAGAGTCTTGAAGAGTATTATGCTAGTCTGAGAAATTTGAGGAATGAGTTGAGTGTGTATCACCCCCTTACATCTGATGTTAAGATTCAGCACCAACAGAGAGAGCAACTTGATGTAACCAGATTTCTGGTGGGACTGAAGCCTGAATATGAACTGGTGAGGGCTCAGATACTAGGTGAGTCTGCCCTCCCCTCTCTCGATGAGGTGTTTTTTCGTCTCCGAAGGATTTTTGTTGGCCCTCCCGAGTACCCCACCATATCCGATAGGACTGCCCTTGTGGCGGCTAAGGGGGCGGCCGTGGTGGTAGAGGAGTAGCTCATCAGGGCCAGCCAGGCCGTGGTGGTAGAGGTGGACACATGTACAGTTGTGGTGGTTGGCGTGTTGGAGGTCGAGATTCAGGGAGAGCTTGTGGTAGAGGACGTAATCATGGTTCGAGAAAGTGTATGCATTGTGGTATAGATGGGCACACTATTAATTTTTGCTATGATCTACACGGCCCACTATCATCCTGGGAAAATCATGCAGTGGCAAGTGGTGATATGAAACAAGGGAGTCAACAGACCGGTCAGACACCTTCACCTATAGATGCCTCTGAACAAGATTTCACATACTGAATATGAGCGGTTGATCCAGGCTACTTCTCAGCCAAGTACAGCTACGCTTGCCCACTCAGGGCTTGTCTGGCATTCAAACCCTCCCATTGGATCATTGACTCTGGAGCTTTTGATCACATGACTGGGACATCAAGTGTGTTCTCTTCACTTTCTTCATCCTCTACAACCCACACTGTCACCCTTGCTAATGGTTCCACTTCTTCCATAAGTGGTATTGATGATGTTAAAACTGGTTCATTATCTTTGTCTTCAGTTCTGTGTGTACCCAAATTTCCTTTTAATTGTATGTCTGTTAATAAATTGACCAAGTCTCTTAATTGCTCTATCACCTTTTATCCTTCATCTTGTGTACTTTAGGATCTCAAGATGGGGATGAAGATCGGTGGAGGGCATGAAGCTGGTAGACTGTATTACCTTGATGGTGGTGGTGGTGGTTCTTTAACAACTCTTCAATCGTCTCTCACCCCTCTCCAGTGGCATTGCAGACTTGGGCACCCATCTCTTAAAGCACTTAAAGCAACTTGTTCCAGCATTGAGTCGTCTTTTTACTTTGGATTGTGAGTCATGTCAGTATGGGAAACATCATCGGGTTTCCTTTAGTCCTAGAGTCGATTATCGTATGTCGAGTCCTTTTTCTTTGGTCCGTTCGGACATTTGGGGTCTAAATAAAATAGTGTCACACAATTGATACAAGTACTTTGTTATTTTTGTTGATGATTATTCAAGGATGACATGGCTTTATCTTATGAAAGAAAGAAGTGAATTATTTTCTATTTTCCAAAAGTTTCATGCTGAAATCCGCACTCAATTTGGTATTCACATTAAGATCCTACGTTCAGATAATGGCCGGGAATATTTTTGTACACCCTTTCAACAATATTTAGAACAACACCAGTATTATTCATCAAACCTCTTGCTCTTACACCCCCCAACAAAATGGGGTAGCTGAATGGAAAAATCGCCATATCTTAGAAATCACTCTGTCCCTGTTGCACCATATGAATGTACCCAAACATTTCTAGAGTGATGCTGTGCTTACATCTTGCTTTCTTATTAACAGAATGCCTATGTCCATCCTTAATGGTCAGTCTCCCTTCTCTGTTCTGTTCCCTACGTTGTCTCCTTTTCCTCTTACTCGGGTTTTTGGGTGTGTGTGCTTTGTTCATGATATTGGTCCCGGACTGGACAAATTAGATGCACGATCTATGATATGTCTTTCTTGGCTATTCTAGGACCTAGAAAGGGTACAAGTGTTACAATCCCAATTCTCGACATTGTTTTCTGTGTCCTGATATTACCTTCTTTGAGTCGGTTCCGTTCTTTTTTGGGTCACATGTCTCTTCCCCTTCTTTCCTTCTACTTCCAGTTCTTGTTGCGGACCCCATTCCTCTTGTTCCAACTGCGCCTAAGTCTTCACCTCTAGTGCCACTTCTTCCTACACGACCACCTATCCATCAACGGTATATGCATTGACATGCACCGGCCTCTCCAACTTCTTCACCGTCGACGGATCCAGAAGTGACTTCCGCAGCACCATCACCCCCTGTTTCTGACCTTGACCTTCTCATTGCCCTACGGAAAGGTAAACGTAGTTGTACCCTTCATCCTAACTCCAATTATGTTTCTGTTTCTCACCTATCTCCTTCCCATCGACAATTTGTTTCGTTGTTATCTTCTGTTTCTGTTTCTGTTCCTAAGGATGTCCAGGAAGCCCTTATCTCTCCGAGGTGGCGTCATGCGATGGAAGAAGAACTCTCCGCTCTAGCTCATAATCATACGTGGGATCTCACCACTCTTCCCTCGGGTAAGCATACTATAGGGTGTAAGTGGGTATATATGGTCAAGAAATTGCCTAATGGTAGTGTTAAGAGATTGAAAGCTCGGTTGGTTGCCAAGGGTTATTCACAGTTATATGGTATTGACTACACAGAGACCTTCTCTCCTATTGCCAAGATTGGCTCTGTTCGTGTTTTGATCTCCCTAGCTGCTATACATGATTGGCCCTTGTTTTAGCTTGATATTAAGAATGCTTTTTTGCATGGTGATCTTCTTAAAGAGGTGTATATGGAGCAACCACCTGGGTTTGTTGCTCAGGGGGAGGACGGTAAGGTGTGTAGGCTCAAGAAAGCTATTTATGGACTTAAACAGTCCCCTTGTGCTTGGTTTGGCAGATTCAATGAAGTCGTAAAGAAGTTTGGCATGAAACAGTGTCAGGTTGACCATTCAATATTCAGCTATGACTCTGATGCGGGGAAGATTTTGTTAGTAGTTTATGTTGATGATATTGTTATTACTAGTAGTGATAGGCCCGGGATTGACAGGTTGAAAACATTTCTGCATGATCATTTTCAAACAAAAGACCTTGGCAAATTGAAATACTTCTTAGGTATAGAAGTGGCAAGGTCTAAGTATGGTATTAATTTGTGCCAGAGGAAATATGTTCTTGATCTATTGGAGGAGATAGGCTTATTGGGTGCCAAACCAGCGGAAACACCCATGGAATTGAATGCCAAGTTGAGCAGTGATACAGGTGAGGAGTTTGAAGATCTAGGAAGGTACAGAAGGTTGGTGGGCAAGCTAAACTATCTAACTATCACTCGGCCAGATATCTCATTTGCAGTGAGTGGTGAGTCAATTTATGCAGAATCCTCGGGTTCCACATTGGGATGCGGTCCTAAGGATTGTAAGGTATTTGAAGGGAGCTCCTGGTCGTGGCTTGCTATATAAGGGTGGTGGAAATATTGAAACAGAGGGATATACAAATGCTGATTGGACTGGATCTATATCTGGCAGAAGGTCTACTACAGGTTATTGTACTTTCCTTGGGGGTAACTTGGTGACATGGAAGAGCAAGAAGTAGACCGTGGTGGCAAGAAGTAGTGCAGAAGCTGAATACAGAGCCATGGCACAGTCAACTTGTGAACTAGTGTGGCTGAGAAATCTCCTACAGGAGATGGGGTACTCGATTACCACTTCGATGAAGCTATATTGTGACAACCAAGCTGCAGTTCACATCTCCTCTAACCTAGTTTTTCATGAGAGAACAAAACACAGAGGTTGATTGTCACTTTGTGAGAGAAAATGTTCTTAGTGGAATGATAAGTACAGCATATGTTAATACAAGGTGTCAATGGTCTGACTTGTTCACCAAAGGGTTGAGTCGGGCAAGAGTGGATTACATATGTAACAAGCTAGGACTATATGATATATACTCTCCAGCTTGAGGGGGAGTGTTAGTGTCGACTAAATAAGGGTAGAATAGTCATTTGGGTTTTATTAATATGGTGATGTGTCTTTTAGTTGGTGCTGATGTGTCCTAACTTAAATAGGGGCATAAATGACATTTGATATTTATCTTAGTAAACTATATACCCTGGCCGACCTAAGAGAGAATGAGAACCATTCTCTTCTCTTGGGTTCGAACAGGTTTCTTCTTCTTCGATTTCTCCTTCTCTTCTTCTCTCCCTCTCTCTCTTCTCTTTTACAACAAGTTCAGATCTGAAACTGACAAATATAAATCATCACAATATATATATATATATATATATATATATATATATATATATATATATATATATATATATATATAAACACAAAATGAATATTTTAGTTTAGTAATATCTATTTTATAATTATAATCTCACAATATTAAGAATATAAAAGCATTTTATAACACAATGTAAAAAGCTGCTTTGCGATTAGACAAGGTGAGCTTCCAAGGGCACCTTGTTGCCTAGGCGTCGCCTTGACAACTAGGTTTTCACTTTCAAGTATATGGCTGGAACAGGAGGAATTTATTTCTCCCCTTTTCTTCTTCTTTTTCTTTTCTTTCTTTTAGGGGTGCAAGTCAGGTGATTGATTTGAAGAATTTACGCTGCTGGGTCCAGGCTTTCAGGCCCAGCCTTCAGATCTTGATAAATTCTCAACCTGAGCCTGCCCAAGTTGCACCCCTATTTTCCTTTGCCTTTTCTTTTATGATGGGTAGGGGATTTTACTTGGAAGTATTTTTCTGTCATCACATGAAAGTCTTTTAGGGAGAATTTCTTTTCCTTTCTCTAACCTTGTTTGCAAGGTTAGAACCCTACTCATTGATCTGAAGGCTGCTATGCTTATTTGCTTCTAACTATCAAACCACCAGAATCAATCTCTCTCTCTCTCTCTCTCCCCCTCTCTCTCTCTAATGCATGCACACCTATACCAAGGTTCTAAATATTGATAAAGGCCAATACACTGATTGGGGCGCATTGGCCTGTATCGTGCTGTGCCTTATCCTTTTTTTTTTTAGTTTTTTTCACATTGGTTCAGGGGGGTCAGTTTAAGGCCTGTTTACCCCCTGAACCAGGTCAGACCCCAAAACACCTGTAATAGGGATGTATTGGGGGGTGACCGATAGGTCCAATATGATACATATCGGCTGATATGCCCCGATACGTTGCGATTTTTTGATCATTGGCCTATACCACCTTTCCTAGCTTGTACATATTTTGACAACTAGATTTTCTTTATCAAATAAAACATTTGGTTGCAATCTTGTAAATAAAATGTGTAATGTGCTTACTTGGGGAGTATCAGGGATTGGAGGTTTTGTGTCAAACTGGAGAGCAAACATGATTGTTCTGCATCTCAGGGATTGGAGGTTCTGCATGGATCTTGAAATGCAGTCAAATGAGGAAAAGGAAGGTCATAGAAGATGTCCATGGGGATTGTTCTGCATTCTGCATGATCTTGGATTAATTCTGGTCTCCTCTACTGTTTTGAGATGGAATACTAAAGAAATGGTTGGTTTTACTGATGGATGCCAAGATTGGGTGTTTATTAGGATTTATTTTATAGAGTTTATTCGCATAGGAAGCTTGTATAGATGCATAATTTGAGATGTGATGTCCATCTTGTATAGCATCTTCTTGTAAATTTTCCATATTTTTAGATTGTTGCTGCTTGTTAAAAAGCAAAACAATTTCTCAAGGAAAAGAAAAAACTTAGTGTTAGATTACTTAATTGATGATAGGATGACAAAAAGAAATGTTGGGTTGCTTACCTTTCCATTAGAAAACAGATTTGCCCTTGATACTATGACATCTTCTCAAATGCTCTTTTTTTTATACTGTACATTCCTGTAGTGTTATAATGACCTGCTTAGTGTGATTTGAAATTGTTTTTCCCTTAATACTATTTTCTCCTTCAAACAGGCTCACATTAGCATGTCACATGCTCTTTTATAAGATACTGGTTGGCTTAATTGCTTATGTATGTTGTGTTTTCGTCCAGCACTTGGTGCATATTCCTGTCTGTTTGAGTTTACATGATTTGTTCTTTGACTAAACTTCTATATATGATATCTTTCTCTTGATTGAAGGTAGCTTTGCTCTGAAAAAGCAAATGCTGGATGACAGAAGATTTCCTAAGATGCTTCTGAATTTACAACGGCTACTGCAGGTAGTTCTCAACTCCAGGCATTTCATTGACAATGGTATATATGACATGCTGGGTGGTTAGAATCATTGGAAATTGACAGAACCAGATGGGCACCGACATGTTTTTCTTGTACTGTTTCTAAACCATATCTTCTTTTTTTTTTTTGGAATATTCAAAATACCAAAACTTCATAATTGTTCTACCCAATTTAGTTTTCTCTAGGTAAGGGGACATTTCAACATGAAATCTAGCATGACATGGGCCTCATTGTTCAAGTTCAAATATTGTTTAATTTTTTCCCTTAAATCAGGTAATTGCACACGGGGAGCAAGTATTCCCACGTGTTAAAGAAAAATGTGCTACAAAAAGTTGGTTTGCCAGTGAAGACATTGTTTCCCTTGAAGAGCTGATTGGACGCCTTAGAAGGCTTAAGGAGAATGTTGGGTTCATAGTAAACCGTGTCAGAGCAATACAGACCAGTCTTGATAGTTGGCAATCTGAGCAAATAAATAAAAAGCTTTACTATCTTTCTTTCCTTTCAATAATATTCCTTCCTTTATCAATCATCACTGGGGGTAAGTTTCCTTATTTTTCTGATTGTTTCTGAAAGCAGTTTGCTAGTTTATTTTGCTTGAGCTTTGCTTTAAGCTTTCTGTTAGTGAGAAGTATCTAATATCAACCTTCTTCAATGGTGGATGCTTTCAACAGTATTTGGGATGAACGTTGGGGGAGTTCCATGGACAGAGCAAAAAGATCCTGCCCTAAAAGATGGATTTCACAATGTCTTGTTGATCTGTCTCATTGTGCTACTGCTTCTACTGCTTTGCTTTACTTTCCCATCTCTCTATGTCCGTGTATCTGCTTGGCGGAGAAGGGTGATGCTGAGGAGCTGGTCTCTGAATAGGAAGTCATTCTTAAGGAGAACTATTGGAAGTGGAATACAGGAAAGAGGGGGTTATTTCCGCCTTTGAAAGTCCTAGATTATCTTTTTAGTAAGTGCCATGTTCCTTTTTCTCTTCCAGTTTCCATTTGTTGTAGCTTGTCTTTGTAGATGTTTGCTTACCTGTAAGGTTTCCTAGGGAAATTTGCAGCTTGTTGCTCCGGAGAATATTTATTAAGTCATTTCTCAAGGAACTTGATGGAACAATGGATTCTCCTCTTCCTGTGTTTGAAGGTCCTCAAGAACTTTTGAATGCTCTTGAACACACCATAGCTGTACAAATGAGAAGCAGTTGACTGACTGATGATGAGAATTAACGTTCTTGTTGAGTCTGAACAGAAGAAAGGCAATTTTCAGTTGGACAGTGCTCATCTGTTGGACCCCTTGTATCTTTATGATTTGATTTATTTATTCTTTTTATGAAGTTGGAAAGGTCCTTCAGTTTTGATTGTGTATAATGTTCATTCTTTTAAACATGTCCACTCTAAATATGAAAAGTCCAATTTGATGTTTGATGGTCCTCAATCGCTTAGCCTGCTATTATATCCTGTTTTCCTGGAACTTCTAGGGGTGCATGCATGTAAACAGCACATGGTTTCAGCACCTTGCTCCACTAATTCTGTTCAGCATGAATGTCAGTCCTCTTCTTTATATGAATTTGACAAATTGTCATGGAAATTTTCTCTTTCAAAAGACAGCGCTCTATGAGGAGCAGATCCAGACTTGTATCAGGCTGTTCGAGCTCAAGCTTGAAACTCAACTTGAGTTCGGTTGAGTTCCATGTTTTTCGCTCGAACTCAACTCGAGCTAATTATAAATTAGTATTAAAAATTATAAATACGTTAATATTAAGCATATTAAAAAATATAAGTATATTATGAAAGTTAATTATAAATTTATTTATTTATATTATATAAAAGTTAATGTAAAAAATCAATGCTTATTTATATTATAAATACAAATATATTAAAAAATAGTATCTTATTATGAACTTGATTAGGCTTGCAAGCCACTTTAACCGGGTATTGTGAAGCTCGAAGTCAGTTCGACCAAATACTCAACTTAATCAAGCTCAACTTGAACTCAATTACTTTGAGCCGAATTCAAGTATTTACTGAGCTGATGCTGAGTATCTCGCAAGTAGGCTCGACTTGCTTACACCCCTTTAGTGCACAGATGAAATAAAATGCAACCTGATGCAAAGTAATTTAAAACCCAAAGCAAAAGTGAACAAGAATTTGCATTCTTTGCATTTATACTCTTATTTGTAATATTGGTTCAGTCTCGAAATAGTATAAATACAAATATGTACAGTTCGAAACTTTTTATATGGTATTTTAAACCTTATATTTGCACTGTAGGCTCAGTTTAGGAGTACAAATACAAATATGTAGTGTAAAACTTTATATTTTATATTTATTTGTACTATACATATTTGTATTTATACTCCTTCCAAACTGAGCCGTAATATTTGTTTTTGAATTCTTTGCAAATGGAGCCAATGTGAATGAATTTAAGGCAGGCCCAGCCCGAGCTTGAACCAGCCCAACCCGGAAATTTACATAGGCTGGGCTTGGATTTTTGGTCCTCAGGCTGGGCTTGGCCCAAGAAGTTGAGTTTTTTATTTTTTGGGCTGGGCTCAAGTCTAGCTCTTAGGTAGTCCAAACCCAGCCCGAGCCCGGCCCAATTATATACATTTATACATATATATGTATATATGTAAATGTTGTATACATATTTACATATATATACATACATATTTGTATAGAAATTTTGTATACATATTTAAGTACATACATAAATATATGTATATATATTTGCATAAATACATTTATATATGTATAATTTTAGATTAGGTTCATTGACCAACCCAAGCCCGGCCCGGGCCCGAACCCAATCCGAGTGCATCAAATTACGGGGGGGCTGGGCTCAGGTTGGAAAAATCGGGCTTGACCTCAGGTTCAGGACAGGCTCAGGCCTAAAGCCCAGATTTTAGGGCCGGGCCTGGGGTGACCATAAACCCGGCCCAACCCGCCCGACTTGCACCCCTACAGTAAAGGCATAAAGAAATAGAAATGAATAAGTTTTTCTCCCTTTAAAACTCTATCATTATCCAAAACCGGGCATTGCCACCACCTCTTATTTTTCTACACAAACCACCATTTTCTACCATTGTTTTAACAGTTTACTTATTCGCACCGCCTCTTTCAATTTTAATCTTATGAATGTTCTGAAATCGGCCAATTAATCCGAACCATCCAAATGATGCTCTAGATTTTAGCCGCTACCACCATTTCCATCAAAACCCTCATTCATTTTCCCCCTCACCACTATTTGTAAATGCACCACCACCTGTTTAGGCTGTGTTCGTTAATGTGAATGGTTTTGTTTTTTAAATAAAAATAAGTGTAAAATATTAAACATACTCAAATTTTCATCAATTGACTTAAATATACCCTAAGTTTACTAGACCTAAATATACCTTGTGAGCATAAAAGATTTCTTTTACCTTTCAGCATTTCAGATTTTCAAAAAGAGCCAAAAAAACCAAGACCCCAACAACTACCACCAAATGACCAAACCTAAGTAGCAACTACCTTCTACATTCCTCCTTTCTCCTGTTCTTTCCTCACCCGAGAAGCTGATCAGATATGGTGGCTACCCAAGAAAAGGAAAGTGATAGAATTCAGAGAGGTAATACCCTGTTGGCTTACTGAGCCTTCTTTGTCCATACTTTCTTTGTCTCTCTTGTTTAGTGACTTCAAGAGGCAATATCTCTGAGTGCTTTCACATCCAAAAACAGACAAAAATATAGAGTGGAGGTTATATTACAATTTACATGTGACAATGATAAACAAAGAAGTATCAGATTGCAATCCAACGGTAAACAAACAATTTCATTTTACCATTTCCCATATACAATTTCACAAACCATTTTCTTGAAGGATAACGTTCTATTTAAAGCAGAACTCCCTATTTTAAAGCAGAGTAAGATCCTTGAACGATGGAATTCTATTGTGGTTGCAGAAATAGAGCAAGAAAGAAGGTATCATTTGAAAAGGAGGGATTTTTTTCATAGGGCAAAATAGGATTTTTAGAATATTAAAAGATCTTTACATTGATAAAAAAAAGTATTAAAAAGGTTCAAGAGACGAGAGAAGAAACTGAGTGTATGTTTTAAGTCTTTCACTCTGAAAACTGTTTCAACCCAGGCCCAAGCCGAAGGTCAAGCTTGATATTCCCAACCAGAACCCAGCCTGCACTGAAATTTGATGCACTCTTGTTGGGATTGGGCTGGTCAATGAGCCCAGTCTAAAATTTGACATACATTTTTGTGTTTGTGAAAATATGCTTGTGTTTGTCTATAATGCATGTATGTATGTACATACTATATATACATGTATATATGCATATATGTATAACTGTATTTGTATAGTTGGGCCTGGTTCAAATTGGCTCAGGTTAGGATAAGTACAAGCTGGGCTTGGTTTGTGATGGTGCACGATCTGGAAGCTCCTATCTGGAAGGTTACCTGGATGCTGGTCGCTTAGCGAGATGGTTCAAACTACAAGAAAACAGATCAAAGAACTCGGGGTAGCTAACCTGGCGAGATCACTCCGATGCTTAAGTTTGTACTGTGTTCTGGTAGCGAGCTAAAAGCTTGAATGCAAGTAAGCTAGTTAGTAAGTAATCTCGCGTACCTTGTGCTATGGGGGTTAATGCTCTTATATAGCTGAGCTGCTGTAGCTCTCACGAAACACTCCCGAGATCTTCTACCTGAACCCTAGAAGCCCATTCCACTCCAAAAGGTGGATAACGAGGTGGTTGATAAGGCTTATCGGGTCCATCCAATTCAGGCGGGATGACGGCAATGATCCCGAAGTGTTAGAAGACGGTTGGTAGGCTTCTAGATGCGCGCCACACGTGACTTTGGAAAGCTGAATCATCCTGAGATGCCTGGTCTCCAGAGCTCCAGGGGTGGTCGAGGTGCTCGGAGTGATCTGACCTGCCGAGGTGTAGTTCGACCCGCCAGGTGGCCGGGAATGCTGAGTCATGCATCTAGTCACTAGGTTGAGTCCACATGTCTGCAACTCACTAGGTTGGGCCAAATTACCCCTCATCAATTGCCCCCCAATCCCCGTGCCCGGGGTCTCGACCTGGTGCAAGAAGTTCATGATAAGCTCAGGTGGATTAGGCCCGATTTCCTTCTGGTCTGATGCCCGACCCAATGGTTGGATCGCAATGACACACAACTCGATCAGAAAAAACCAGATCGCATATTGGGGACACACGGATGCCACATGAGTTATAAACTCCGTGGATGCCAAAACGAGTGCTCAACCGAATTCGGCCTCGGTAGGCATGCACCTGGTTTTCATGAGAGCCATTGGATCATGCAGATCTGGACCGTTGGATGTCGGGTATAATGGCTATAAATAGGGGGTCCCTGGGACCCATCTTCTTCACCATATTTCGCGTATTCAGGTTTTGAGGTCGTGCATCTGTCTCTAGGTCGGTGCCACCTACCCTTGTTCTCGAGGTCGCTTTATTCTCTTCTTCGGTCTTTAGGTGAGTTCGCCTTGTCTCCGTTTCTGTTTTCTGTTTGTCTTTTCCTTTCCACTTAGTTCGTCATGTCTAGCATCGATAATGGTAGTCTCTTCAACTTAAGTGATGAGTCTGCCAGAGCCAAGGTGGGGACCTCGGCACAGGTTGAAGAGTCGAACCCTACCGAGGTGAGCGCGTTGGTGCATGATTCTAACTCCAACCCGTCCGAGGCAGATGCACCCCTACAAGAGCGCAAGGCTTCCGGGAAGGGAGCCTCCACCTCGCGCCGCACTCGGGGACCAGATAGCTTTGGCCTTCGATCATGATGGCTGACAGGCTCCTAGCTCTGGCTGATCACTACAGGCTACCTGATAACCCTATATATAGCATTCCTTTAGGAAAGTATCCTTGGGACCATGATCACAGCAAGATCGTGGTGTTCGAGGAGCAGCTCATGGCTGGGTTGTGCTTCCCATTCCACCCCTTTATTATTGAGGTCGTCAAGGTTTTTGACATCGCCATAGATCAACTCCACCCTAACTCGATCTGCACCATTGTAGGTACCATCTCCCTCTCCCATGACTATAACAGGCCTTTGACCCTTGACATCTTTAGTTCGATCTGCTCCATCAAAAAGAACTCTGCCTGTGTCCTCCCAGAGAACAGGCATAGATATTACATGTCTCCTCGTCCCGGGTATAAGGTCTTATATGACGCCCCCAATAATGTCCCGGCCTAGAAGAGGCGCTATTTCGTGGTTCACAACACCGCAGGGTGGCTATTCCCTACTCATTGGAGACCGACCATTTTGGACTCCAGCATCAAGTTAGATAAGGAGACAAAGGCAAAAATCCGCTCTTGGGCGCAGCTCGGTATGAAGCTAGAAGACTTCTTGTCCAAGGAAAAGCTCATAAAAGTCGGGTTGAGTCCTCCTGGTAGGTTGCCACCTCGGTGCACACACTTGTCTTTTCCTTTGAATTCATCCTTAACTGCTTTGGCTAATCTGACTATTATTTTCCACAAGAACCATAGAGGATATTCCCGCAAGTGAATTCTTCGAGAGCATGAAGAAGGGGAAGAAGAGGAGGGCATCCAAGAAGGCCCGTTCTCAAGAGATTCCTAGCCCGCCCGTCACCGAGACTATTGTCACTGTGGAACCTCCTGTTATCGACATGGTCAAAGAGGACCAAGGTAAAAGTTCCCCGCCTCACCTACCAAGCCACCCACGGGGCCAGCTCTTCAAGAGAGGGCCCTGAAGTGTAGCCGAGCATCATGAACCCGAAGTACAGCCACCTTAAGAGCAAGGAAACAGTCTACACTACGGAGGTCATCTAATTTTTCGAGCTATCGGTCACTCAGCTCGGGCAAAAGGCAGCCAGTCATTGTATGGTGGTACGTATCTAAACCTCGAATAGTGCTTTTTCCTCATTCTCTCTCGATACTTAGAAATTTTCTTCCTTCTTTTGCCAGGCGAGCTCTATGATCCATTTTTTGGTGCAGCAATCAAACCTACATCTGAAGAGGGCCCTGCTAGTCGAGGACTCCAAGAAGGCTCAAAGTAACTGTAGAAGTCCCTCAGTCAAGTCCATAAACTAGAAAATGACGCTCGGGCTCATTAGGGATTGGTCAAGCTCCTGATGAAGGAGAAGGAGGACCTTCAGCAAGAGAAAGAGAATATTCAAGCTCTTCTGAAGGAGTGCGAGACCATATTCGTGAGGCAATAACAGAGGCCGTGAGTAATGTCGTCTAGGCTTACAAGAGTTCGGAGGAATTTTCCCAGCTAAGGATAAAGATCAACATGGTTGCTTACCAGAAAGGCTTTATGCTCAGTAGATGGCTAACGCGGCGTGAGTACCCTGGGCTCGGTCTCAAGGCTGTCACCACGATCAGGTTAACTCGAGAAATGGCCGATGAGACGGCAAAAGACACAGACTCCGAAGAGGGGAGCGACAACAACGACCTTGGCGAAGAGATAGTAGAGAAGGTTGCGGAAGACACTGAGGAGGCTGCTGAAGAGACCGTTGTTGAGGATGCCATGGAGACTGATCTACCCGGGGATGTTGCTGGTGGGGGCGAGGAGCCCCAAAATGACTAACTTTACTTTCCCTTTTGTGTTTTTTTTTATTGTACTAAAACTGCACCTTGAATGAATTGAATCTTTTTATTCCTCTCCTGGTGCAAAAATTTTTCTTAAGTGTGGATTACTCCGAAGTGCCAAGCTGGCGAGCTAGGCATAAGTAAGAATAATCCAATGTCAATGTACGCCGAAGTGAGCAGACACTATAGGGTATGTGCCCGACCTATCTGCACACGAGCTACTTCTCACCTGCCCATGCCGAAGAGGCAACTGGGTCTTATATTGGCCATGCTAAAGTGACGAGTTCTTAGGTTGCCCATGCTGAAGCGACTAGGTCTTAGGTTGCCCATGCCGAAGCGACTAGGTCTTAGGTTGCCTATGCCGAAGCGATTAGGTCTTAGGTTGCGCCGAGGTCATTAGCTTGGCATTGTGGCACTTAGTTAATTTTGGCAGATGTCTAACTCTCGAGCTTACAGGTAGTACTTTTTCAGGTTGTCAACATTCCATGCTCGAGGTACCTACTTCCCTTCCATCGTCTCTAGATCGTACATGCCTTTTCCGAACACATGTCTCACCCTATACGGACCCTCCCAGTTCGAGCCGAGCTTACCTACGCTGGGCTCAAGTACCATCACCTTAATGAACACCAGATCGCCAACTCAGAACTACTGTCTCTTGACTTGGGCATTATAGTACCAAGCTACCCACTACTGGTAGGCCACGGTCCAAATATAGGTCAGGTCGCGTACCTCTTCGATCAGGTCCAGGTTAGTTTGGAGCTCATCGTCGTTTGCATCCTTGTCGTATGCGACAAGCCTCAGAGTTGGCATTTCAATCTCGGTAGAGATTACAGCCTCTGTTCCGTATGTCAAGTTGAAAGGCATTTCCCCGATTGCAGTCTTGATGGTTGTTCAGTAGCCTTGAGGACACTGGGCAGCTCGTTCACCCATAACCCCTTAGCTCGTGCCAAGCGAGCTTTTAGTCCGCGGAGGATTACCCTGTTCGTCACCTTGGCCTGTCCGTTCGGTTGAGAATGTGCAACCGAAGTGAAATTTTGTTGGATCCTCTTCTCGGTGCACTAGTTTTGGAACTTGATATCTTCGAACTGCTTCCCGTTGTCCGATATCATCACCTTGGGTAGTCTAAAGCGACACACTATGTTCTTCCAGAAGAAGCTTTGCACGTTATGGGCTGTAATTGTTACTAACGGCTCAGCCTCCACCCACTTCGTAAATTAGTTAACCGCCATGACCAAGAATCTTCTCTGCCCAGTTGCTGGTGGGAATGGTTTGAGGATGTCTATCCCCCACTACGCAAAAGGCCATAGGCTGGTTAGGTACTTCAGATCAGTAGCAGGTTGGTGAAGGATGTTGGTGTGCCTCTGACAGTTGTCGAATTTTTTGACGAGCTCGAGTGCATCTGGGCTAGCGCCCTACCCCCCAAGTGTCCTCCACAAAGTCCTTCATGGATGTCATGAAGTACTCGATCTGCTTCTGAAGGTCGCAAGCAACGTAGGTAAGGGAGCATGAAGGACCTCCTATACAGCCGCCCGTCGATAATAACGTACCGAGCTGACTGACCGATGCAGCACTTAAGTACTTTTTCAGCTCATCAAACGCGAGCTGACACTATTCGGTCCATACAAAGTTTTCATTCTTCTTTATTGCCTTAAAGAAAGGTAGGCATCGACCCACCGATTTGGACATAAACCAGCTTAGGGCGGCCACCCGGTCAATTAGCCTTTAAACTTCTTTTGTCTTTTGGGGCGGTCTCATATCTAATATGGCCTTTGTTTTATTTGGATTGGCTTCAATGCCACGTCGGTTTACTATGTAGTTGAGGAACTTGCCCGACGTGACCCCGATGACACATTTGTTCGGGTTAAGCTTCATGTTGTATTTTCTTGAGATTTGGAAAACACAATTTAAATCATTAATTAAAGAATCTAAAAATTAGGTCTTCACGACCATGTCATCAACGTAACATTTTACTTTACTTCCAATAAGAGGTTCAAAAACTTTATTTACAAGTCGCTGGAAAGTTGCTCCAGCGTTTTTCAGTCCGAAGGGCATCACTTTATAGCAGTACAACCCCAGTTCGGTTACAAAAGCAGTCTTATCCTGGTCAACTACATCCATTCTAATTTGGTTGTAACCGGAGTAGGCATCCATGAAGCTCAGCAACTCGTGTCCCGAGGTCGCGTTTACCAGGCGGTCTATTCTAGGAAGTGGGAAGCAATCCTTCGGGTAAGCTTTGTTGAGGTCTGTGTAGTCGACGCACATGCGCTACTTTCCGTTGACCTTCTTCACCAGCACGGGGTTGGCCACCCAGCTCGGGTAATGGACATCCTTAACGAAGTCTGCTGCGAGGAGCTTCCCGACCTCTTCATCAACTACCCTCTACTGCTCTGGGACAAGGTTTCTTTTTCTTTGTCTAACTGTCCTAACTGAGGGGTCCACATTAAGTTTATGAATAGTTATACTAGGGTCAATACTGAGCATTTCTGTCGCGGAATAAGCAAAAACATCTAAGTTACTGAGCAGAGAACTTACTAGCTGCGACCTAAGAGGTTCGCTTAGTAGAGCGCCGATCTGGAGGGTCTTCTTTGATTCGGCTTCAGAGACCGGTACGTGGATTGTTTCCTCCATAGGTGCAGCTTGCTCCTTTGTGTGGTCGGGTGGAGGCTCTAGTTTGACATCCTCAGCCAACTTCGCCTTGCCTTTCAACGCTGCCACATAGCACTTGCTTTCATTCCAGCTGGTCACCTCGTACTACCCCCACTCCGCAATTCGTCGGGAATTCCATCGACAGATAATAGGTGGACACTACTGCTCACAGGGCATGCAAAATGGGTCGACCTAGAATTGTGTTGTAGGGGGACGAAATTGCGACCACTAGGAATGTGTGCTCGAAGCACACTGAGTTAGGCCATGTTCCTGCTACAACTGGTACTGTCACTTAGCCGAGGGGCCTAACTACTTCTCCATTGAATCCTACCAAGGGTGAATCTGCCGGCTTCATGTCACTCTATTGTAGCTGCAACTTGTCAAAGGCTTCTAGGAATAGAATGTCCGCCGAACTCCCTGAGTCTACCAGGATTCGCTTTACCTCGAAGTCGTTGATCACAAAATTGATGATGAGGGCATCATCATGCGGATACTATATCCCACACACATTGTCCTCGGTGAAGTAGATGAGCTCTTCTACCCGAGGTCGTTTCGGTGGGTTCTCTTCTTCATGCTCCAGTTCCTGGACTGAGGTCTTTCCTGTTGTTGTAGTGCACTCCACAACAATGGACCCACTAGTGATGATGTTAATCACCCCGCGGACCGGCCTGTCCTCAAGTGGTTGTAGTTACCGAGGTGGCTGATCGTTCCTTCTACTCGTCTTCAGAGCTTCTCTTCTTTGGCCTGCCTGGCGGTCTACCGACTCCCTGCCTTCATGTTGGATATACTTCTTCAAGTATCTGCGGTGGATTAGTTCTTCAATCTCATTGTGGAGGTTCCGGTAGTTCTCGGTGCTATGCCCGATGTCATGATGGAAGTGGTAATAGACATTCAGGTTTCTGGTTACTGGATCTCCCCATAGCCTGGGTGGCCACTTGACATAAGAAGAATCCTTGATCGCCATCAGAATTTCACCTCGCTTTGCATTAAGGGGGGTATAGGAGGTCATTTCAACAAGAGGGGTCCTAGATCGCCGACCTAACCTAGAGTCCTGAGGTGGTGACTTACTTTTCTTACGGGGAGACTTGCTTATTCTCAGTGACTGGCTCTTCTTCTGTCAGTACTTGCTGCTACTGGATCCTTCATCTTCTCTCTTCCTCTTCTTGCCCTTCTGGATCTTTGTCTTTGAGCCGAGAGCTTCTTCTGTGCTCATGAACCTCTTAGCATAGTCAAGGAACTTCTCGATGGTCTTCGGACGGTGTACTCTGAGATACCATGTGAACTCAGTGTGCTTAACTCCTTTTTGCACCGCAGTAAGGCACACGGCTAGACCGAGATCTGGTATCTGCAAACACTCCTCATTAAAGCGCTTGATGTAGCTTCGGATTGATTCATTCTCCATCTGGACCACATTCAGAAGGCTCTCTTATGATTTCGGTCACTTCTTACTAGTGACAAAGTGGGCAATAAACATGTCAGCGAACTGAGCCCAGCTCTTGATCGGGCCCGGAGCGATGTCTTGTACCACTGCCTGGTTAATCCTCTAAAGGTGGTGGAAAAGGCTACGCACATGCACGCCTCATCTGCTCCAACAAGGTGCATTTGAGACTGAAATGCATCGACATGGTCATTAGGGTCAAACTTTCCATCATACGTCTCTAGTGTAGGCGTCTTGAAATCTTTTGGCCTTGGGGCCGCAAGTATCTCGGGTGACAGGGGAAGAGCCGACTCAACAATGCAAGAGCTGGTTGTTCCAGTGGCTAACTGCTTCTTGGTGGCGGGCTATTCCTAGCTGATGATCAGCGTGTCTTGTGACGTCGTTGTTTCTTTGCTGCTTCCGCATTGGTACTATTGACCTCGGTGTTGTCCGATATTTCAACTCTTGTTCGTTCCCACTCCCGAACACTGTTACGAGGTGGGAGTGGGTTCCTACCTCCAGCGTCTTCTCGGTCGCGAACTTGATACTGATTGTTACGGGGGGCAAAGGGGTCTCGTCGCGAGCCCGCGCCTCTTGCCCTGAGCTGTTGGTCGCTAACTTGGGGCTCGCGATTCTCAGGCCGCGAGTGTTGTTGCTGATTGGTCATCATGTGATGACTGACTTCGAGCCTATCTTTCGGGTTTCCTCTCTGAGAAGGTGGGGTGTACGTTGACCATCAACTCTGCCCTGAGGTGGGGTCCGGTCCCGGAGAGGGACTGGGACCTGTAGGTTTCCCACACTCCGAGGAGGAGATCAGCATGCACCTTGTTGCTCCTGCTACTGATTATGGGCCCGATGCTGGTTTTGGTTCTGGTACTGACTCTGGTGCTGATTTTGATGTTGATTCGGTTGTAGCGGTGGAAATTGTTGTTGGTACTATTGGTAAAAATAATACTGTTGGAACTGGTGCATTTGTTGCACTTATAGCTACATGGCTCGGACACTCTGGACCAGCTCGTCAAATTGTAGGTGCCCGACCCAGGAGGGACCACAGAGGGCTCCGGCACAAAGAAGGTAGCTCTTACCTGGGGCAATGGGACGTTCAACGACTGTGTTCGGTACCAAATCTGCTGTGTCGATATGGTAGGGACCCCCGAGACAGTGAGGGGGATGGTGAACTGGCTGATGAAGACCGTGGGGAACTCTTGGCTATCCGCAGTCTGTTCTTGTCCCCCAGAGATGGTTATCTCAATGCTCTTCACAATGTTGCTTGTGGAAGCCATTGAGTGAGCAAAATAGTAAGGTATGAAGGTTAGCTTTTTGATCGTTTCCCACATACGACGCCAATTGATGGTGCGTGAATCTGGAATCTCCTAGCTAGAAGGTTACCTGGATGCTAGTCGCTTAGCAAGCTGGTTCAAATTGCAAGAAAGCATATCAAAGAACTTGAGGTGGCTAACCCGGCGAGATCGCTTCAATGCTTAAGTTAGTATTGTGTTTTGGTAGCAAGCTAAAAGTTTGAATGCAAGTAAGCTAGTGAGCAAGTAATCGCACGTACCTTGTGCTATGGGGATTAATGCTCTTATATAGATAAGCTGCCAGAGCTCTTACGAAACACTCTCGAGATCTTTGGCTTGAACCCTAGGAGTCCATTCCACTCCAGAAGGTGGATAACAAGGTAGCCGATAAGGCTTATCGCGTCCATCCGATTCAGGCAGGATGATGACATGATCCCGAAGTGTTCGGAGATGGCTGGCAGGCTTCTGGATGTGCGCCACACGTTACTTTGGCAAGCTAAATCATCCCGAGATGCCCGAACTCCATAGCTCTAGGGGTGGTCGAGGTGTAGTTTGAACTGCCAGATGGCTGGGAATGTTGAATCATACATCTAGTCACTAGGTTGAGTCCACATGTTTGTTGCTTACTAGGTCGGGCCAAATTACCCCTCATCAGTTTAGGTTCAAACAACCCCAACCCCAGGCTCAACCAAAAAATAAAAAGCCTGAAGCCATCTTGGGCCCAGGCCCAGCCCAAATATAAAAAATCCAAGCCCAGCCCATATAAAATTGTGGACTGGGTTGGTCCAGCTCAGGTTGAACCTACCCAAATTGCACCCTTACACCCTCTCAACTTTTTCACTAAAATCAATCCATTCACTTGAACCTCTACAAGAGCGATTCAACCTCCTCTATAGACCACCATTTCTACCATTGTTTTCTTGATCAATTCCATCATTTGGCTCATTTATATCACTCTTCAATTTTAATCATATACTTCTAAAAACAGCCAATTAATCTACCATCCATATGCTGCTATGAGATTTTTGGCCATCACCATCACCATCACCATCATACAACCATTTCCATTAACACCACCAACACAAACACTGTTTTTCTCTTTACATGTTTTCCTTGAAAAAGGGTAAAGAAAAATACCAACTATAAAAATTAGGCTAAATTACAAAAACTATCATGCATATGACTCCGGGTCTCCTGAGTCCTGCCCACGCCTACCCACAATACACCACCATCCCCTGAATTAGGAACATCTCGCCCTGCATAAATACTATAAAGAGGATGAGATATTCTCCGTGACTCTTTTCATATTTCAACACTGAAGTCCAATCTTATTGACTAACGTCGTGGTGTAGGTATATTTACCAAAACGCCCATTACTATATTTTTTTTCCTAAAAATTACTATATATATCATCATAAAATTTTATTGGTATTTTGCCTTGGTTTCATGTGCAAAGCACCATGCGAAAAGTTCTCTTCCTGCAATGTCACAAGTTCTCATTACTGTATCCGCTCCCTCCCTTTTACACGTGTTTAAGCACGTGCCACTCAAGTATCTTCTATCATTCTATGAAGAGCTAATGTCACAACTCACATCCCACCCACACCGACAGATAATATACCATTTGCTTTATTTGATTTTTTTTTTTTTCATTTTTCCTGACTTTTTCTCCAATTTTCTATTGTGATTTTGATTTTTGATTTTTAACCACCATCAAGGCAGTGAGACACCAACCACGTTCTCTCTTACCCGCCTTCTTTATAATAACCAAGAAAATGGAACTCACATACTCTGCACCGTTAGTGTAGAAAATTTGCTGCACCACATATGTGGCACGACAGTGATCTGTACACATTTCAAAAGTCATTTTCTAGATGGTGTGACGGATTGTTATTGGCTGGTGCATACACCAAAGGTGCAGAGTATGTGACCTCAAAAAGCAAGGACGGGAACGGAACAGATTTTAAGAAAATTTATCACATATGTGTTAATTAATTAATTATTTATTTATTTAATTCTATCACCAACCTCTTTACCAAAAAAACAAAAAAATCTATCACCAACTCCACCCGACACCGAGACAAAATCCAATTGAGGAACACAACCAGAAAAGAGCAGAGCAGACAGAGAGAGAGAGAGAGCAGGAGATGGCAATGGCAATGGCAATGGCAATGGCGCTTCGCAGGCTCTCCTCTTCCGTCAGGAAGTCGATTCGTCCTCTCTCCAATGGCGGTTCTCTCTATTACATGGTTTGTTTCTGTTTCCTTTATTCTTCCAAATTCATGTTTATTTACCGACAAGCACGTAAGTTTTCTCAATTATCATTTCATGTTTGTTCTTTTCAGTCTTCTTTGCCTAATGAAGCCGTTTACGACAAAGAGAAATCTCGTGTCGCGGTAAGCAAATGGATTCTTTTCTTTGTTTTGTTTTGCTTAATTTAATTTTGTCTTCGATGTATAATCCTTGTTATTTTTCTCCAAGATCTTCAGTTCTCTAGGATTCAAGCTTAGGTCCTTTTGATCTTGTTTTAATGTCTTCTTATTGCTCCAAAATCTTACTTGGAAAACTTGATTCCAGTGGCCAAAACAGTTGAATGCTCCACTGGAGGAAGTTGATCCGGAGATTGCAAATATAATCGAGCTTGAGAAAGCTAGACAATGGAAGGTATTCTGCTACATTAACTGTCCTTTCTTATTTAATTGATCGTTCAGTCCTTTTATATAAATTTTTTAACGTCGCGTAGATGTGGACCATCCAGTTGGTTGAGTTTTGGAAACTTTGCAGATGATTTACATATCTGTAGTTTACCTCAATTTTAGGCATTTAGTTTGATCGGTTCTTCTTTCTTGACCTGTATTTATGGTGACGCTTAATTTGGAAGTTAGTTTATACTATGATATTTTTATTTGTTTTTTTTTTCTCGTATTCCAAAAGGGATTGGAACTCATTCCTTCGGAGAACTTCACTTCTGTCTCTGTGATGCAAGCTGTTGGGTCTATCATGACTAACAAATATAGTGAAGGATATCCTGGTGCTAGATACTATGGAGGAAACGAGTAAGAGGATAACCCATCCCCCAACGTTTCATTTGTTTTTGTAATGTTGACTGTTCCATCAGATGGCCTCTTACTTATTTCTTTGGTGCATTTATGGTTTATACTCTATCCAGGTACATTGACATGGCAGAATCCTTATGTCAAAAGCGTGCTTTGGAAGCATTTCGATTGGATCCTGCAAAATGGGGAGGTAAATGCATATGGTGTATATGTTTTTGCAAGCAAGGCATTCAAGTGTATGGTTGAAGTTGGCTTGCTTTTTCAACTATTTTTTTTTTATCTTTTTAAGACGTAAAGGATTTTGTTTGTTGGTAGCTTGAAATTTTATTAATATGTGAGCAAGAATGATTTACAATAGAATACAAATGTGCTTCACACCACTTTATATGATAGGCCAGTCCCAGCTGCCTATCCCCTCATTCAATTTGTACTTTCATTATTCATGGGGGAATTGTTTCCGATACAAATTGCTTCTACTCACTCCTTGCCTAACTAATGCATTGGCTAGGTTGTTGTTTGATCTTTGAATCCATGATAATGTGGATTGTGGCTCCCTTGACAGTTTTAATGCTTCTCTAGTCATGTATCTATACATCCAAGACCCCAGTTGGTTGCCTTCAAGCCAACCTTCAACTGTCCTTGAGTCCCCTTCCTCTATGCTGTCTATAAAGTGAAGTGTTTTTGCCAATCTTAACTTGGAAAGCAGCCATTAATTCAGCCCTTGTAGTCTTGTAGAGTTACACCTGTGGGGCTGGAAAAGATCAGCTCATCAGCATGATGTCCTTGGGTGTTTTTGAAGAAGTATATAGGTTTTCTAGCTGAGGAAGATGCCACTGCCTGCCATCCTTGGTTGAATGTCTAGAGTATTCTTTTCTTTTTCTCCTCAGTAGGATTAAACACGTAATATTATGAGTTTCCAATTATAACTGCTAGTTGAAATTAAAGCCAAGTCAAATTGTAACTAAATCCAAAGCTTGACCGCCAGGGAAGGCATTCAATAATATTCGGCTGTTTAAAATTCCTGATTTCTTTTTTTTTCACTTTTTAACAAATGCTACCTAGTTATGTAGGTTGTGTGATTTTTTTATTGGCATCCTTTGCAGAAAGTTTAGCTTAACTTATTTCTTGCAGTTAATGTGCAATCACTGTCTGGTTCTCCTGCTAATTTCCAAGTTTATACTGCACTGTTGAAACCTCATGAGAGAATTATGGCACTTGATCTTCCACATGGTGGACATCTTTCACATGGTTATCAGGTGCTTATGACATTCCTTCAGTTTTTCTTTTTTTTCCAGCTAAATTTGTAGGTAGTGGTTCACCTCCTAGAGATTGATGAAGATAAATGTTCATCAATAGCTGTTATGTCCTAAATGTTTGCTTTTAAATCTTCTTAGGGTTACAGGATCGCCAAAGGAGGTTCAATACAATAACTACCCAAATATTAGTGAATAAGCCATTAAGTAGGTTGCAAGCTCCTTATTGTCTGAATGACATGTTTAGTTGATTACTATCATCATCATCTAAGACTTATCCCTACTATATAGGGTCGGCTGCGTGAATCCTGTTTTGCCATTCCATTCCGTTTAATGCCATATTCATTGTTGATTTCTATATCCCTAAATATTTTTTATATTATTATATCCACTAAATGACTAAGCAATATGTCATTCAGTTCAGCTACGTCAGCTGTTATCATATGGCCCCTTAGTAGTAGTCTTCAACTTTATCAAAGTAACTCTTGGAATTTTATTTATCTTAAATTCCCTTTGCAATAGAAAATCCATCCAATGCATGGAGTTGTCTATTTGAATAGGTCAAAGGAAAAAATTACAACTTACCTTCTAATTTTCCAAGTTTAGTATAGCTTTGAATACCTCAAATAATCATCATATGAACAGTCAGGTTACTGTAAAATATATTGTAAGAATGGATTTAATCTCTTGTGACTCTAAATATATTCATTGAAGTGAGATTTTGTTATAGTATATTCCTACTTGTGGTCTAATTTTCCAAGCTTTGTTTTATCCCTGGATGCAGACTGACACCAAGAAGATATCTGCTGTGTCTATATTTTTTGAGACAATGCCATATAGATTAAATGAGAGCACTGGATACATTGATTATGACCAGGTATGTTACCTTTCCACCTCCAACTTTTTTCTCATTTCTCTCTTGACCATCATTTCTACTCTAATGACAAAACAATTTGCTTTGTGATATGCTGTAATATTGTTGTACATACTAATTATGATGATTGAATTGGGTAAATGTGGTTATTGAAAATGATGGTCTAACATCTAAAATATTTAAGTAAATTCCTTAGAATAATAAAACACATTTTTCCCTGCAAAGCAATTATAGAATACTCTCTTCAAAGAACGGTTTGGGAAATCTCAGACTGATTTGGATCAAGGATGAAGCCTAAAAGGCTGTAGCTCATGAGAATTAGCTTGAGAATAGAAATAAATATGCATTTCAATAAATGCTAATCCAGAAAATTTAGAAATTCAAAAGATAAAATGTATATCTAACCAAGATGAGCATTCCCGCTTCCTGTAGGCTTGTCATGTATACCAACATATGGACATATTAAATTTCTTTTTGTCTGCACTGCAAGTGTTGTAGAACCGAGGGGGAGGAGATTGAGATTATTATCACAGCAACTGCTTTATTAGAAGATCCACTTTCTGTGTTACCACTTGCAAAAACATGGTTATCTTGATGTAAAATTTATTCTGATTTCATACAAGACTCTTCACATAGTTTGACCTCTTACTAAAATATAATGGAGTTTTGACTCGTGGGAAATTGTAAATTACAGTTGGAGAAAAGTGCAACACTTTTCAGGCCAAAACTAATTGTTGCTGGTGCAAGTGCTTATGCTCGCCTCTATGATTATGCACGCATTCGCAAGGTAAAATCCTAGATTAACTAAAGTCAAGGCAACATTAAATTAGAATTTTATTTACATATCATTTAACAGCTTGAAAAAACAAAGTGGACAAGAAAAATCAATTGAGGTGCAATATTCATATGTTTTGACAGGTCTGTGACAAGCAGAAAGCTATCCTCCTGGCAGATATGGCTCACATAAGTGGGTTGGTTGCAGCTGGTGTCATCCCATCTCCTTTTGAATATGCAGATATTGTCACCACTACAACACACAAATCACTTCGTGGGCCACGTGGGGCCATGATCTTCTTCAGGAAGGGTGTCAAAGAGGTTAACAAGCAAGGGAAAGAGGTGAATTTTATAAAGGAGCCACTTTTGTAGTTTCACTTGGCTATGTTTTTCTTCATTGGAATTAACTTTGGAACATTTTGCCAACTTTTGCAGCATCTTTCATTTCTTTAATGAATCTGAGTCTGCAACATAAAATAATATTTTCCTTTCAATCCTGAAGGTCTTGTATGATTATGAAGACAAAATCAACCAGGCTGTCTTTCCAGGGCTTCAAGGTGGTCCACACAATCACACAATTTCTGGGTTAGCAGTTGCATTAAAGCAGGTATTGTATTAATAAATGATTTTTGGCCTATTTGGAGGTGTATGGTTAATGAAGAGTGACTTTTTCTTGTTTTATTCTTTACTGTTCTATTTTCCCTTTTAAAATACCTAAATTACTTTTTGAAGGATAAACGGAAATTTTCAATAAAAAGGAAAAAGAAAGATGACACAAAGGTGATAAGATACCACCCGAAAGAGGAACACAACCAATGGACCCAACAAACGGACATCAAGACCTTTAACAAAACTGAATAAGCAACAACTCAACTTACAAACCAAAGACTTGACAAACAGACTCAAACAAAGAACAAAAAAGCCTTGAAATGCCTGGCACAGGGCTTAGTCTACATCCACGGACAACCGAGTTTACTTTCTATGCATCCCTCCTGATAAGTGAAACCCAGATCATGTTAATCAATGACATTGTCCTCATAATAAACCAAGTCATATATCAGCTTTTATCTAACTTTGAAATATGATACGTTTAGGTCTAGTTTGGAGGACTCTTCAGCCTTTTGAACTTTTAGGCTGTTGACAGGCTAGAAAAAAAGGGTTGTCAATAGGCTGCAGGGTCATCTTAGTCCATTAGAGTTGTCAAATGTGGCAGGTCTATGTAATATGGAGTGTGTTCTGTTAGGTAGGTTATTACTGTACCTGTTCCTGATCAATATAGGTTAGTGCTATTCTTTCTTACTTGTTCTGAAAGGGAGTCATTATGCAAATCCTTTCACTTAATTTATGGTTTAAGAACAGATTAAAGTTTTTGTTATATATCTATCTGTGTCGTTTTAGTTAGTCATTTTTGTAGATTCATCTACTACAATCATATACATTGATGCAGGCCACATATCCAGAGTACAAAGCCTATCAAGAACAAGTTCTTAGGAATTGCTCAAAATTTGCTGAGGTATAGCTGACAAGAATCATCCATCATTTGCATAAGATATATATTCCTGTCTCCATGGTGATCTGTTTTGGTTTTTCTTTTCTTTTGATTTGGCATATTATAAGTGCTACTTCATGTTCGATTATTATATAAGCAGTTTACTGAACTTCTTTAGTGCACCAATTTTGCAGAGATTGGTAGAAAAGGGCTATGAGCTTGTCTCTGGTGGAACTGAAAATCATTTGGTTTTGGTCAATCTTAAAAACAAGGTAAGCAGGCAATGTTCACTCTTCCTTTTATCTTTTTATGATTTACGTTCTTTAGATTTTGCTTTTTCTTCTTCAAGCACCATTATGATTGGTACTTGATTAACTAGTGAAGTTTGGGTAAATTCTTCTGCTGCAGAACCTTGATGTCAGGTCATTTTATAGTTTTAGCAAAATACTAGATATGCTTTTAATTCAACCTCTGGAATAGAAATTGTATTATTTTTAGCATAAAATGAGAATGCATGAGCACCACGGGACTTCTGTTCTACAGGGTATTGATGGCTCTAGAGTTGAAAAGGTATTGGAATTGGTGCATATTGCAGCCAACAAGAACACTGTTCCTGGGGATGTGTCTGCCATGGTTCCTGGCGGCATCAGGATGGGTACAGTGCTCTTCCTTAATTGGATTGAACTTGCTTGATCCATGCATAATTCATCTTGATGAACCTCCATCTATGGTGATTCAGGAACCCCAGCTCTCACATCAAGGGGATTTGTTGAAGAGGATTTTGCAAAAGTAGCTGATTTCTTTGACACTGCTGTGAAGTTGGCCTTGAAAATTAAGGCTGAAACCAAAGGTTCCTAATTTACAAGCCTAGATATCTTTGTAAATGTTGAATGTACTTCATTGAACCCATGTGGCCTTCTATGGATGATTGCTAATGTGAGATGCACTCTGTTATGGGTTTTCATGACCAGGGACAAAATTGAAGGACTTTTTGGGTACAATCCAGGCAAGTGCTAGCATCCAATCTGAGATTTCAAAGCTTCGTCATGAGGTTGAGGAGTATGCAAAGCAATTTCCAACAATTGGCTTCAAAAAAGAAACAATGAAATACAAGGACTGAAGAAACGAGGATGCTCTCATGCAAGGTTTATGGATTCTTACAACATATTTTGTTGAATGTAGGACCATTATCCTTTGTGGATTTATCCCATTAAATAGTATTTATTCTTGTTCTTTGGCCATAATGTTAGATGATGTTATTGCAAGTGTTGTGCCTCTAATTTTCTGCACGGAATAACAACCATAGAGCCTTGATTTCTCAGAGTATCTTCAGGTGGAGTGTCATTTTTATAATAATGCACATGTAATTTGCTGGTATAACAAAGGTAGAAATAATTTGTTAATTCTTGTACTCAACAAAGTTCAATTAAGTATGCCGATCCTTTTTAGCAGGGATGCAAATTGGCATAATTTTTGTCTATGTACTAAGATACAAAATTTTGAGTTCTATTATGAATCTTAAATCCATATACTTCTGCTTTAAATGTTTCTCATGCTTTTGCAGTGAGTTGAACAAGTAGCAGTAACTATTTCTTAATCTTGTATTGAATGAATGAATGTGATTCAGAATGCAAGACAAATGTGCCTATAACCAAATATAATTTCAAGGATGAAAAAATTGCAGAGCTTGCAGCTATAAAATCAAGCAAAACATTTGCACTACATATTCTTAAATCCATGTTTATACATAAATTGATTGATGGTCTGCAATATAAACAGCCTTGATTTCGGAAGATCTTTGGTTTATAGAAAATAATCTTTTAAACCTTTTTTTTTTATATCAAAACAACAACTATTTAAGATATAACATATAATAACATGAATATTTGAGGGGATTTCGATCTGGTCAACATTTTTGAAAACTTAGGCAGGCATCTCAACATCCACCCTAGGGGCTGGGTCACTGTTATTGCTATTCGGCCTTCCAATCCAATCGCAATCTGACGAAAGTGAATTATACATTCATGAATATTTTAGAAATGTTAATATTTTGAAAAGGGTCGATGAAGTAATTTAAGAAATTCATATTGAGGTCAGAATGTATTGAAGGTGAACTGCATTCTTGTGCCTGATGTATTCTCGTGCAGAGTCCAACTAGTTCGTTCCGTGCAAAAGCCACAGATTGTTGTGTGGCCAAAGTATGGAAACTGGACCTTCAGATGCGTATCTTGTCTGCTGGTAAATCATCATCAACTAAAACTCTAAAAGCTATCACTTGGACCAGCAAACGGTGTAGCTTCACATCCTCCTTGGGGCTGAACGGCTGAACCGAACGTGGTTAAAGGCTTAAAGCAGTTTTTGCCGGTAGACAGTTTCTCTGTTGGGGAGAGCTTTCACGTTGTGGCTTTTGGCTATGTGAGGTGGGCCCGTGGGGTACTACCCAGAAAGCCTATAAACAATACTTTAATGAAAAGCCCGAGAGACCAAATTCAAGGTACGAGTGACCATCAGTCTCAACAAAATTCAAAGACGCGCTTAAACGTGAGTTTTGATCATGAAATTCATGAGAATGCTAATGCTCTCAGTCTCTTATGTGGGGAGTCCCAAATAAGAAATAAGGTCTCGACACTCATTTTGTTGAATTTAGTGCCCGTTTGGTAGGGCTTTTGGGACAATGGACGTGGCTGCTTCTCGCATTCTGAGCTGAAAATCACACGAAATTCATAAAAACTGTTTGGTAAAAATCTGAAGAAGTCAATATTGACATTCCAAACACAACTACTACCGTAAACTGAAGTTACTCCACGTAGCTTGTCCGGAACACAATTGCCCAGCAACCACAGCTCAATCAACACAACTCACCCCAACGCAGAAGCCTTCCCAAACAGGGTCAATTTAATGCAACTCCCAAAAGGGGTTCAATCAACGCAGCTCAATCAAGCACATAAGCCCTCCCAAACAGACCCTTAACCGTGTCTATGACAGGTGCGGCAGGGCTTCCACGAGTTATTCAGTGAGACCATTTCCGTCAAATGAGATCATCACACATGGCGCATATTCATTGGCAGAATGAGGCATACTGGCATAGAGTGAACAGAGAGCTCATGAAACAAATTTTTTATTTGTCACCCACAATCCTACGTGGCTTGTGGCTACGTCACAGGGCTAATCCAGTAATCCTTACTTTCGGGAATATCCTGATCCTGGGTGTCAGTGGTGGTCGAGTTTGGGCCTGTGGACTGTGTTTAACGGATTCCCAAATTCCGACGATCAACAAGAATGAAAAACTTCCCTTCTCTTCCCTCCACAATTTCTCTGATTTTTTATCCCGAAATCATTACAAATGAAGATAACGTACTTTCAGATAGACTCATAGACCAGCAACAGATAATAAAACGAGAAAAAAAGATTTGGATAACGTAATTATCTATTGCCTCGCCTTTTCCACCTTCCATGGCGTCTCTGCCTTCTGTCGCTCTGACGGGCTCTCTCAAGTTCGAACCCGAGTTCAGGAAATATTCCCCAAGCTCCCTTGCAAGCGAAAAGGTTAGCGAATTTACATTACTTTGAATTTATTTCAACATCGATTAATAAATCAAAGAAAATACAGAATTTTTTCAGAAGAACATGATCCGAGTTCTGCATAATTGGTTGTCAAAACTTTAAGGTTTATAGAATTTTGTTTATATGTGCATCTTATGTTACTCAATTCTTCTGTTGTGCCCAATTGTACATAGCACACGATAGGCTAAATTCTGAGTCATCAGTGACACTTAATGGAGCTTATTGAACTCTGATAAGCTCTGTATTGGTTCTTGGGATATCTCTCTCTCTCTAAACAAATTTATCGAATTCGCAAATACTCATGGGTTCAGCTTGAATGCATGTTCAGTTAATATTGTACATTGGATTGAACATGCTTCGCTATTTGCATTAGTGATAAAATCTTTTACTCGTTCTTTATCTCTTATTTTGGGTTACGTCTTGAGTTTCAGAGTCGGAGCGTCTCCCATCATAAAAGTTATACTACCACCCAATCGGATCAAAAACCTGATCCATCATGTATGGACATCAAAGAAGCACTTTCTCTTTTGAAAGATGGCACCAAGATCGAATCGGCATTCTATGTTCCTCTCTTGCAAGAAAGCATAGACGAGAATTCAGTCTCAGACGCCCAAATCATCCACGGCCATATCATAAAGACTGGAACTTATGAAGATTTATTTATCATGACATTCCTCATTAATGTCTATGCAAAATGTGGGACCATGGAAGCTGCCCGGAAGATTTTTGACAAATTGCCTCGGAGGAATGTTGTGACATGGACGGCTCTGATAACAGGTTACGTTCACAATTCACAACCTGAACTTGCCATCCTGGTTTTCCAGGAATTATTGGAAACTGGCGCTTATCCTACAAACTACACGTTGGGGGCTGTTCTAAGTGCTTGTTCATCATTGTATTCTATTGAATTAGGGAAGCAAGTCCATGGGTATATTATTAAGTACCAGATTGAATATGATACAAGTATGGGGAACTCACTTTGTAGCTTGTATTCAAAATGTGGCAACCTCGAGTCTGCGGTTAAAGCCTTTAAAAGGGTCCCAGAGAAGAATACCATTTCATGGACCACGGCTATATCTGCTTGTGGTGATAATGGTCAAGCTGAGATGGGTTTGAGATTTTTTGTTGAGATGCTTTCAGAAGATACTAGACCGAATGAGTTCACACTTACTAGTGTCTTAAGCTTGTGTTGCATAATACAGACTTTGGGTGTTGGGAAGCAGATCCATTCGTTGAGTATTAGACTTGGCTATGAATCAAACCTACCCATCAAAAACTCTATTATGTATTTGTATCTGAAATGTGGATGGATTGATGGAGCACAGAAATCACTTAGTGGAATGAAGACTGTTAGTTTGGTCACTTGGAATGCTCTGATTGCAGGCCATGCCCAGATGATGAATTGTGCAAAAGATGATATACCAGTTCGCCATAGTGGAACAGAAGCACTAAACATCTTTCTCAAGTTGAACCGATCAAACACGAAACCTGATCTATTCACATTCTCAAGTATCTTAACTGTATGTAGTAATATGGTGGCCTTGGAACAAGGGGAACAAATCCATGCCCAGGCCATGAAAACTGGGTTCTTGTCAGATGTTGTTGTGGGAAGTGCACTGGTAAACATGTATAACAAGTGTGGAAGCATTGAAAGGGCAAGCAAAGCTTTTGTGGAAATGTCCAAAAGAACTTTGATATCATGGACTTCAATGATCACAGGTTTTGCGCAGCATGGTCGATCTTACCAGGCTTTGCAGCTCTTTGAGGATATGAGGTTGGCAGGGGTCCGACCAAATAAGATTACTTTTGTGGGTGTTCTTTCAGCTTGTAGCCATGCTGGGATGGTAAAGGAGGCACTGAGTTACTTCGAGATAATGAAGAATGAGTATGGGATCAATCCTGTGATGGACCACTATGCATGCTTAATCGATATGTTTGTGAGGTTGGGACGGTTAGATGAAGCTTTTGATTTTATCCAGAAAATGGATTTTGAACCTAATGAGGTTATATGGTCAATTTTGATAGCTGGCTGTAGAAGCCATGGGAATATGGAGTTGGGATTTTATGCTGCTGAAAGGTTACTTGAACTTAAGCCCAAAGATGCTGAGACTTATGTCTTATTGTTAAACATGTATCTCTCGGCTGGGAGATGGAAGGATGTCTCGAGGGTGAGAAAAATGATGAGAGATGAGAAGATTGGACGATTGAAGGATTGCAGCTGGATTTCCATTAAAGATAAGGTTTATTCCTTTCTACCTGATGATAAATCATTTGCTCAGAGTGAACAGGCATATGATTTATTGGAGGACTTGCTTGCCAAAGCAAAAAACCTGGGATATGTTTCCAAAAGAAGCTTAGAAATAGTAGATGAAGAAGATGATGAGAAGATAATTTCTTCTATTGTACATCACAGTGAAAGATTGGCCATTGCTTTTGGCTTATTAAACATGCCAAAAGGTGCACATGTACGGGTTATCAAGAATATTAGTATGTGTAGGGATTGTCATAGTTTTATTAAGTTCATCTCAGTATTTACTGGAAGGAAAATTGTCATTAGGGACAGCAAACGACTTCACAAATTCAGTAATGGCCATTGTTCATGTGGCGACTTCAGTAATCTTCTTTGATTTTGGTGATTTCTGTACTGTTGTTGCATTTTTATCAAGAATGTATTCATAATACAAGCTCCCAAATCAACTAACCTATGGTGCAGATTCATTGTGAGACCAAATATTTCAGAATCTCTCTTTCTAGTCATTTGAAGGTGGTTGAAGTTAGAAATTGGACCTTTAATCTTTGATGATTTTAACTAAGATTGGAAATGTTTTATTTTTTATTTTTTTTCAAGAGCTATCTACTTCATTCTTATGAGATGGGAACGTTAAAGCTTGAAGGTATTGTATTTATGTGAAGTTCATGTCTACCTATTTATGGTGGAAAACTATTCCCCAATGAGGTGTAAGAAAAAACATTATGAAGTAATTAGAACTTGGGGTAGTGTTTTATTCAAATAGGCAAGGATTGGAGGCTTTTAAGCTTTAAGAAGCTAAAGATATACTTGTAACAGATGTGATGTTGCATTACTAGCAATTGTTTATCATCTGCAATGACTTAAATGAGAGTTTTACATTCTAAGATAATAGGTCCATGGGCCTTGTCTTTATCCACAAGCTCTATGAAACTATGCCAACTAACTTCTCCTGGATCTCTATTCAGCCCTAGGTCAAAACTCAAAAGCCATACTTGATTGACTAGAAGATTAAGAAATGAGAAGTAACTGCTAAAAGGTTAAAATGCTTTAAATTGTCTTTATTGAGTTATTCTATGAAGTTTATATATGCAGACATGGAACTTGACTATTTTCCATCATTGGAGGTTTCGAGTTTCTCTTAGGCTATGTTTGGTTTGATAGGAAATAAGGAGTCCAGATCACCTGCCAACAAATCATGTTCCAACCTTCTACCATCATAATCTCACACTGCACATCTCATTCATGGCAGGTCCCACTTTTATGGTGGGTCTCAGTCTCATAGTGAGATGTGCGATGTTAGATCTAGTTAGTAGAGGGTTGGAACATATTTTGTTGGCAGAAGATCTCAACTCGGAAATAAGAGAGAAACAGAAAGTTAACACAGTAGGTCCTTGACAAATTTTGTTGTGAAATTTCTTTAAAAACCTTCCTTCAACTTACCTATTTTCTCTTATTTTATGTCAAACCAAACACAGTCTTATAGGAGTTAGGAAGTTTACAGTTCTTAATTATCATGCTTGTGACAATGCTGTTTGACAAGTTTGATTCTGTATTGAGAGAGGGAATCATTAATCATCCAATAATTTATACCCTACTGGGCTCTCGCTACAAGAGCCTTCAGATCATGGACAACTAGATTAATTATCTCACTAATAAACATAGCAGAAATAGATGCATCTTGAGTTATTAGTTTTTGGATTCGAGAGGTCTTTTATTAAGGGTAGTCATGACATGAGTCATATAATACAATGTTTTAAAAACGAAACTGGAGACTGATCCGGTTTTTGTCCGGATGATGGGCCACTGGGTTGTACAAATCAACCCACTAAAATAGATACAGGCATACAGCACTTGGATGGAAACAATAAACATCCTAAACCCTTCAATGAGAATATTAGGTCAAAGTTCATCGTTTATACTTTTTGTAGAATGAGAAGAAAGAACGAAGAGGTAACCACTGCCACCGATTAGCATTCTTGCCATTGGTAAAGCGGTAATCTCTCTCTCTCTCTCTCTCTGCTAGTGATGTCTATTCTCTCTCTACCTCCGCTAATGTTGTTTATTGTCAGCATGCTCTCTCTCTCTCTCCTTCTCACCAATTGCTCAACCTTGTTGTTCTTTCAAAGTTTCTCATAAACATGTGATTGTTTCTGCTACAATTTTCACTTTTTAAGTATATATTGCAGCAACCAACCAATTTTTCCCTCTGTTGTATTGTTTTTGTTTGTTTTTCCATTCTCCCCATCTGTTCTTTTCTTTTTTATACAGTTGGTTGAAGCATTGCATGGTTAACAGGTTAAACAATTTACGGTTCGCTCACCTAGGTCAACAGGTTTTAAGGATTTTATGGGTTTATAATTGAATCAATCTGATTTTACTTCCGAGTGACAGGTTTAACAGTTCAACTGCCCAGGTCAACAAGAGTTTAAAACATTGATATAATATGCATCAGCAAACTTTACAACTTTATGTTGTATTTTTTTTTAGTATTACCTAAATCATAATAATAGTTTTCTACATTTTTGGTTTTTGTTGGAGTGAAGACATATTTCTTATCAATGTAAAAAGAAACAGGTATGACTGTACTTTCTAATTCTTAAGCTTGACTTGAGAGATTGAGGTTGCCATCCCACCTCTATGGGTGCAAGTCCAAGAACTAGATCCTTTGCCAAGAAGAGAACTACAACTCTAGCAAGGGCAGCTTTGTTGGCAAGCTTTTTCCACTCATGACAGCATTTGTCCCAGATCAGGACGATAAACTTGATACTACCATTATCTTCACTTGTGTTTCACCTATTTGTGGATGTGGATGGCAAAACAAGCAATTTTTTTTCCTTTTAAAGTGATAGGAATATGCTTATCACTTTCAAAAATCCTTAAGAACTTTCTTTCAATTTTCTGTTTCTCTCTTTTTTCTATCAAACCTGTTGCGGTCAAAATCCTAGCAACTAATGAGAGGGAGAGAGAGAATTTCAGGAACCAGATGAGCTAAGGAGGTCATGCAAACCAAGTTGCTTCCGAATATGCTTACAAGAATGTCAAAGAGCCCCAAGGTGTGTCCTCCGGGGAGAAATTTTTTATGATCAAGGTAGTAAGTGAACAAAAGGTAGCCATACTGAGCAAAAGAGGCTAGGTCAACAATGAAAGCAGGAGGACAAGGTAGAGGCAGAACAGGGGTTATAGTGTGCATACCTTTTTAAGGAGTGTCTCACCTATTTATAGAGGAGGTGTCATGCTCGTCAAGGAATCGATAATCGTTCTTATTGAGATTATAGTGTGTGGGAGGCATTCGGTTGAGACCAGTTGGTTGGGTCGATGGCCAGGCCGTTCGAGTCAGTAATGAGTTTCCTTAGGTGTTCTGTTAAAGAACATGTGGTGGCTGGGGATTGGGCAGCATAAATGGGCATCATCAAAACCGAACATAGCATGAGGTTCCTTCTGAGAATAATCTCCACTATCATTTGGGTTCTATAAAAATAATAGAAACATCATCACGAAAGACTTCAGACTCTACCTTTTGTTTATTGGTTATCTCGTTATGATGTGGAATTTGATGCACAAAAACTCATTCTAATGGTTTCATGTTCGAGGGAGTGACAAGGCTGAAAGAGACTCAATTTATTCATTGGTCATCTCATTATAAATTGGATTTTGATGCACAGTAACTTATTATAATGGTTTCATGTTCGAGGAAGTTACAAAGCTGAAAACATTAAAAAAAGAAAGAAAAGAAAAGGCCAATTGAAAATCCAGACGATTATGGAAGGCATCCTCAACATAGTCAAAGAGCATATCACAATGCAGTTGTGGCCAAGCACATCCATGGAAGGGCGAACAAGTAGGAATGACAGATTACCTTGCAAATCTTTGTTAGGAATGTCAATCAAATAAATCCAGATTGGCTGAACACAGTGGCTGTAGAGTGGGGTGTGGACTGTGGAACTAATTATAATGCCCCATGTCCGATATCCTAAGTGAGAGATTGAGTGGTTGTGGGTTATATGTATTTTATGACTGATATGGGCCATTACTATTGGTGATTCGGTTTCACAGCCATTGTGTTCAGCTAATATGGTCTCCAATCAAATTTACTATGGGATCCTACATTCCATCGAGTTTGTACCTCCCCCTTGGGTTTTACTATTAAATTAATCACCCCTTAGGTTGTGTTTGTTTTGATACAAAATAAGAGAAATGGAAAGTTGAGAGAAAGTTATTAAAAAATTTCTTAGGCAGAGTTTGGGAGTGATTATTTTAAAAATAAGTGTTTATTCTAATGAAAGGTGCCAACCAATGGTAAGGTCTCATGTTGGTTGTACTTGAATAAAAATAAATAGAACAAAACTGTGGTCTGATGTAATTCAAAATATATATATATATATATATTTGTATCCTTACAAAGGTAAGAGTTACTCTAATACCCCTACTTAAAATAAAAGACTAATAAAGCAAATAATAAACAAGGCCCATCCAGTCCAGCTGTAATAAGAAAAGAAATAAACAAAATAAAAATAAGTGTGGGGCTGAAACCACACACACACTAAAACTATTAACTCTCTCTACACTCCCCCTCAAGTTGGGAGTAGATATTTGTCATTCCTAACTTGCATAAATATGTCTCCAACTTGTTTTTTGTGACTGCTTTAATAAAAAGATCAGCTAACTGCATGATTGAGGCAATATAAGGGAAACACACTTCTTGAGATGCAACTCACTCTCGGATAAAATGTTTGTCCATCTCGATATGCTTAGTCCTGTCATGGTATATTGGGTTGTGAGTACTATTAATTGCAGCTTGATTATCGCAATACAACACCAGAGATTTCTCATAATCAATTTTCAGCTCATTAAGCAAGGATTTCAGACATAACACTTTTGCAACACCATTGGCTATGGATCAGTATTCTGCTTCTGCACTGGAGCGGACAACAGCATTTTGTTTCTTGCTTCTCTAGGAAACAAGGTTTCCCCCCACAAATGCACAATACCTAGAGGTAGACCTCCTGTCATCAACACATCCAGCCCAATCCGCATCTATATATACTTTTATTTTCATGTGACCAGTATTCTTGAAGAGTATGCCTCTCCCTGGACATCTCTTCCAGTAAACAAGTATCCTTTCTACTGCAAGGAGGTGAGTGGTCCTAGGAGAATGCATGTACTAACTAACAACACTGACATCATATGAAATATCTGGTCGAGTTTGGCAAAGAGAAAGTAGTTTCCCAACCAGCATTTGATACATATCCCTGTCCTCAAGAGGTTCTCCACTTTCTGCACTTATTTTATGGTTCATCTCAATATGTGTGTCAACAAGCTTCACTCCTAACTTTCCAGTTTCCTCCAATAAATCAAGAACATACTTTCTCTAAGAGATAAAAATGTCATGCTTAGATCGAGCTACCTCAATTCCCAGGAAATAGTGTAGTTCCCCTAAGTCCTTCATTTCAAATTCCTTGTGAAGATGTTGAAGAGATTTAATCTTACTAGTATCACTCCCTTTTATCGCAATGTCATCCACATAGACAGCAAATAAGGTCAAGAAAGAGTCTATCTTCTTAAAGAAGAGAATGTGATTTGACTGAGCCTGTATGTAACCAAATTTGCCCAAAGCCAGTCTAAACCTATAAAGCCAAGCTCTCGGAGATTGTTTCAGCCCATATAAAAGCCTTCTTCAATAGGAAAACTTTCCTTCTTGCTTCTGTACTATAAAAACCAAGGGGTAACTCCATGTATACCTCTTCTTGTAAGTCTCCGTTGAGGAAAGCATTCTTAACATCCATCTGAAATAGTGGTAATGAGAAGTTCGCAACAATGGATAGTAGGACTCTGATAGTGTTCATCTTTGTAACTAGTGCAAAGGTTCCCATATAGTTTATGCCATATGTTTGTGTGAATCCCTTTGCAACCAATCTGGCCTTATACCTCTTTATAGAACCACCAACATTATATTTCACAATAAACACCCATCTGCATCCAATAGGTTTCTTCCCTCAAACTGATTAACTAGTTCCCATGTGTTGTTCTTAACAAGAGCATCCATCTCTGCTTTCATTGCTTCCTTCCACTCAAGTATCAATAGAGCTTCTTGCACTATTCTAGGTGTAGGAATAGTAGCAATAGATGCCAAGTAAGATCTCTAGGATTCTGAGAGACAATCATAGAAAAGAAACTTGGAGATACAACGGGCAATGGATGGGGTACAATGACGCTTCCCTTTATGAATTGCAATTGGAAGATCAAGGTCATCTGAAAGAGGAGGCTAAGGATCAACAGTGTCAAGCAAAGTATCTGCTATAATGGGCTTAACAATGGAGGCAATGGTAGTGTCTAGATCTGGGGCTGTAGAAGATATTGGGACCAACCTGGACTGCTGCTGAGGACGGAAATCAACCTGCCTCCACCACTATCTGTGATACACTCAATTCCCTACACTTTTGACAACCCTCTTCATGACACTCCCCCTCATTAACTAGGACAAGTAAAGGGACTTTTGGGGCTGAAATTGAAATCCCTTCCTCACTACTCTCCCTCTGAGGAGAAGCCCTATGATAGTAGGGCATATCCTCAAAAAATGTGACATTCATGGACACAAAACGTTTCCCTAAAACAGGCTCATAATAACAATATCCCTTTTGATTTTGTGCATACATAAGAAAAATACATTTAGTAGCTTTGGGATCAAACTTGGAGCGATAAGGTTCAAGGATTTGAACAAAACAAGTACACCCAAAAGTTTTGAGGGGAATAGTGAACAGGTCATTGTCTGGATACAGAAGGCTGAATGGTGTTTTCATGTCTAGAACCCGTGAAGGAACCCTGTTAATAAGGTAAACACATGTACGGATTGCATCCCCCCAGAAGCGTATGGGAACATTAGAGTTGAGCGTGATGCTTCTGGCTACCTCTAAGATATGTCTATTTTTTCTCTCAGCAACCCCATTCTGCTGAGGTGTACGAGGACAGGTGCTTTGATGAATAACCCCATGATCTAGGAGATATGATGCCAGTGGCTTTGCAAAGTACTCATTGGCATTATCGGATCTAAGAATTTTGATCTTGGTTTCAAACTAGGTTAGAACCATCTGATGGAAAGCCTGGGTCAGAGAAAGGACCTTATCTCGAGAGTACATAAGGTAAACCATGAGAAGCGGGTATAATGATCAACAAATAACAAGAAATATCTGTACCCCCCATGGTGGAAGTATGATATGGCCCCCAAACATCTGTATGCACAATTTCAAAAGGAATGCTGCTTCTTTTATTATTTAAAGGATAAGTTGATCTATAGTGTTTTGCAAGTTCACAACTTTCACACTTCAAACTAGACACTTGGACTAAGTCAAATAAATTTGGAAACAGACTCTTCAAAGACCCAAAAGACAAATGACCTAATCAATTATGTCAAAGCATAATCTAACTCCAAGACTGAGAGACAAACAATTTCCCAACTTCACTCTGCTTTCCCTGTGGATGTTCAAGCAGGTAGACTCCATTCGTCTCACGGCCAATCCCAATCACCTTCTTTGTTTCTAGATCCTAGAAAACACAACGATCAGGAAAAAAGGTTATTGAACAATTTTGATTCTTAGTAATATCACTAACTGAAAGCAAGTTAGCACTAAGCTTAGGAATATGAAAAACTAAGGATAGGGAGATGGCATCAGATAGTCTGATGTCTCCCTTGCCAGAAATTGGCACAAGGGAGTCATCAGCAATAGATACTTTGTCTCTTCTAGAGGATAAACAATAGGTGTAAACAAAGTAGATAAATTGGTTATATGGTCTGAAGCACCTGAATCTATTACTTAAAATGGTATAGTGTTACCTAGGGCATAAGTATGACATGATGTAGCTCTTGTACCTGTGTGAGCAAGGGCTGAAGTAGGATGAGCAGATGTGGTACCTAAAGGCTGAGATGTGGTTCCAAAAATACCAACTTCATTCTCTAGCTATGTCAATGCAGCCCAGACAACATCTAAAGCATCCAAGGATGAGGTCCTTGTGCTGGAAGAAGATGCACTGTCTACAGTAGTTGCCACATTAACACTCCCCTTCTTGTTTCTAAGTCTCGTTGGCATTAGGTGATGATGAAACTTCCAACAAGTGTCCTTAGTGTGTTTAGGCTTCTTGTAATGATCACAAAAAATGTCTCTTTTGTCTTCCTTCTCCCCTCCAACCTTAGATTTTGTTGCTTCCAAGGCTGTTTCTGTAGGCTGAAAAAATAACATAACCTTCTTCCTACTCTCTTCATTGTGAACCAATGAGTAGGCTTGAGATAAAGTCACATGCTTACAAAATTATCCTTGGGATGTCACCATACTGACTCATTTATGGGAAAGCGTGTCATTTACCTGTAGAGCTTGAGCATAAAGCTTATTGGGTTGTCAAAGCACTTAATTTTGATTTAAATGTTGTAGGCATTCAAAGGAAGTTACAGTTGTCAGAGATAGAAGAACTGAGGAATGATGCATATGATAATTCTAGGATCTACAAGGCTAAACTAAAAGCGGCTCATGATAAACAAATCCTAAGGAAGAATTTTGAGCCAAACCAACGGGTGCATCTGTATGATTCCCATTTGCATCTCCACCCCGGAAAGATGAGATCTAGATGGATACGTCCATTTGTGGTGAAGCGAGTCTTTCCTAATGGTGCTGTTGAGATTGAGGATCTGACCGATGGGAGAGTTTTCCGAGTCAATGGACAATAGTTGAAGCATTATGTGGAGAGGGTAGACCAACCTGAGGAGATCACTCTTGTAGCTCCGGTCTACAATGCTTAATCAAGTTCTATCTTTCTACACTACCACTTTTATTTTTCTTTTCTTTTAATTGTTTTTGTTCTTTTATTAGTTTTTGTGTTTCCTTCTTCTAGTTGATAAATTTGCAGGTCTAGTCTCAGTCCATCGCTCAGGTGTCCCCTACCCTTTGCTTTGTTATTTCTTTTATTTTTATGCCAGTGAGGACACTGTCTCATTCAGGTTAGGGGTGGTAGCATTGCATGCACATAATATGCACACTTTTTATATACATTCTTCTTGTGTGAAAGAGAGACAACCAACACTTATTGTTTTTATTCTAGTAGTCTTAGTGTGAATAAGTTTGCATTGAATGCTTGAGAATCTTAATTGGATTTTCTGCTCTTCTATCTAGGTATGATTTCAAAGTTGTTTGATTTAAGTCACTTTTCTATCTTGATTATCAAAGAATAACTTCTGAAAACTTTTTGCGCACAATACTAAGCTTTGTAGTTAGATGGATGTTCAATATATATAGCTAAGAGAATTGTCATGTTTAAGCGCACATTTTTCTAGACTCACACATATTTTGTGAGTGAGTAGAGAGTTGAGAAAACAACTTATGAACTTTTATTGATCTGTTGAATTGGTTAGTTGTTTAGAATGACATTACTTGGTTTGAGGAATGTTTGGATGATAAGTTGAAGGGTGATATTAGTCAATTTCCAAAAAAAAAAGAAAAAAAAAAGAGAAGGGGAGATAGTTCATGTTATGTTATGTGAAGCCTCTGGAATAACATGTGTAATATTAGTTATGTGAGAAACTCTGCACTTTCCCTACTTTGCATTATCAAAAATAAAATAGAAAAAAAAATCTGAAGAAGAAAACTCAGTACAATAAAGTCTTCCGTCAATTCAAAAGACAAACTTCTTTTCTTGGGGAACAGTCTTTCTCATTAGGCTCGATTTCTATTTGTATTGCTCTCATATTTAACAGTGTAACGCCTTAGGAATGTATAGGAAACATTTCTCACCCTATTCAGAGACCAATAATCCTAGCTGAAGGAACCATCCCAATTTTAGTTGGAAGGCTAATCAGAACTAACCCACATCATCCAACAACAATTGGAGTGTAGAGGCGCAACCATCCAGATTTCATCCTGCACCTCAAAACAATGCTCGACCGAATAGGAATCATTTAGAGGAAACACTTTAAGCATTTATGGAGGTATCAAGAGTCAGATAACTAAGCTTACCAATGCTCTTACTATACAAGAGAGAGGCAAAATTCCATTTCAGCCTCAAACCAATCCGAAGGGGTCACATATGGTACAGGGATCCACCTCTGATCCGGAGAACATCAAGGGGGTCCACGCCATTACTACTCGTAGTGGTAAGGTTTTAGATGGGCCTTTGCCAAGCCCACCTTGCACAAATGTCACCACTTTGAGTAGAACTGAAGATGCCCCCTCAAAAGAGCCTGAAAAGGAGGTTATTATCCAAGTGCCTTTTCCCCAAGCTCTCAGATCTAGAGGGAAAATTTTAGACAACCAAGGTGAGATTTTGGAACATTTGAAAGAATTTAAGATTAATATACCTTTGTTGCATGTGATTAAGCAAGTATCATTTTATGCTAAGGTGATTAAGGATCTATGTACCATAAAAAGGAGACACCATGTCAATAAAACTGCATTTTTGACAGAACAAGTAAGTGCGGTGATTGAGCAGAGAACGCCGCAAAAGTACAAAAATCTAGGGTGCCCCACAATTGCCTGCCATATTGGGACACAAGAGTTCGGTCGAGCTCTCTTGGACCTAGGAGCAAGTGTAAATTTAATGCCTTATTCAGTTTACTTGCAGTTAGGTCTTGGAGAGATAAAACCCACGCCCGTGGTGTTACAGTTGGCTGACCGTTCTATTCGGAAACCAAGGGGGATAGTGGAAGACATTTTGCTTCAAATTGATAAATTCTATTATCCTATTGATTTTCTGGTTTTAGATACTCAATCTGTAGTTGACAGTGAATCGAAGATTCCACTTATTTTAGGAAGTTGATTCCTTGCTATAGCCAATTCTCTTATTAATTGTAGGAATGGTTTGATGAAGCTTTCATTTGAGAATATGATTCTTGAGGTGAATATTTTTCATGTTGGGAAACAACCTCATGACGAGGACGAGTGCTATCATACCTACATGATAGACTCTTTCATTACAGAGGAAGTAGATGAAAGGGAAAATTTTGAATCTTTAGAATATCTCCTCTGTGATTCTGATTTGAATTCTGAATTTTTGTTTTATCCTGTTAATGATGTTTTTAATGTTTCCTCTATTCCTAATGATATGCAAGATAAGAAGAAGATGCTTTGAGGAGTTGCCACGTGAGAGAGACCAACTAAAGCCATTTTCTGTGGAGACACCCAAAGTGGAGTTATCCCCACTACCTGAAGGATTGAAACATGCATTTTTGGGACCAGGTGATACCTTTCCTGTTATAATATCTCTGAACTTAGTGCTGAGTAGGATGAGAAATTGATAAATCTATTAAGAGAACATAAGATTGCACTAGGTTGGACCATAGCTGACATTAAAGGTATAAGCCCACTGATATGCATATTCTGACGCTCCCAGGTTTCTCGAAAGTTGGCCTACGTATCGAATGTTCTGGAGGATGGTCAATGTGCATGGCGGTTACCTCCAAAGATTTCAGACCAGTTAGGCATGACCTCTCGGAAATCTCGGATGTAGTGCGTGAGGCCCAAACCAAACAATGCCTATATAAAGGCACCAACCCCAAGGGCACAAGGGAGAGGCGAGTAAGCACACTTTAGCTCTCATACTTTATGATTTTTTAGCTTGCGATCTACTACGAGAGTACTAACTTAATCATCGGAGCGACCTCGCCGGGTTAGCCACCCCGGGTCCTCTAGCATTGATTCCTTGCAGGTTTCTCTAAAGAGCTACCTAGCTCAACAATCAACCCAGATCGGCACCCAATCTACCCCTAGCTCGGCCTAGTTAGCTTGGCATCCAAGTCCTCATCCAGCAAAAATCCTCCACTTCGGCCTCTGAGTCATCAACCACCTGGAAGTAGTTCGAACAACAGGGTGCTGCCAAAAAACCCTTCATCACATATATTTACTAATATAACATGGTCTGACTCAATCAAATTGGTAACCCACAACTACGAGTAAAATGGTTCAACCTTCGAGTCAGTTTTTAAAGTGTTGAAAAAGGCTTTGAACAATCAACACCCACTAGGGGTTTGATAGATACCACATTGGCTATCACTATGATATCGCTCATTGGTTACAAAATTTTTCCAATATCATGTCTTTCCTCCATCATAGTATGAATTAAGACATTTTAATAAGTTCAAATAGAAAATCTTTTAAAATCTATAAACATCTTTTATCTTTTGCCTTTTTATTTTTACTACCCTTTCTATATAACATAATTGTCCAATTTAACAACTCTTCTCAATTCTCCTGTCTCTAAATTTTTTTTCCTTATTGTTTCAAAGTGATAGTTCAAGAGGTTTTTTTGAAAATGAAAGTTCATAGGGTAATTGTAGGTTGTATTTGTTCATTATATTCATTTAAAATATAAAAGAAAAATCATATTATACAAAAAGAAAATTCCGGACTCGAAAAATTATCCGGATTCCGATGCCCACAAAATGCTCCAAGGCCATACAAAGATTTTAGAAAATTGGGGGGAAACATACCAAACAGGGTAAGGTTACTCGTAGTCATTGTGATACTAAACATGCTCATGGCGACGTGCATTTCCGTCACCCGCTCTATCCAACCTCTTTTACGCTCTTCTTATCCCTTTATTACTCCCAAACATCTCCCCAAATCCCATCCCTGCCCCCTGTGGTCTTCTTCCTTTTCATTTTGTCTTCAGAAGTTCCATAGATCAACCCCAATCACCACGGCCTTTTGCTCTTTCTCTTCTGTTCCCCCAATGGCGCCCGAAGCTCCGACAGCGGCATCGGAAGATAAGCTTGAAGAGAATCCTCTCTTGAAGGATTTTGTTTTCCCTCCTTTCGATGTTGTCCAAGCGGAACACGTCCGGCCTGGGATCAGAGCTTTACTTGAGAAACTCGTAAATAGTTGATCCTTTCATATATTCACTGTAATTCTTTTGTTGGTTTTTTGGTTTAAGATTTAATGATCGAGCCGTGGATTTGCAGGAGAATGATTTGGTTGAACTAGAGAGGACGGTGGAACCGGCTTGGTCGAAGTTAGTTGAGCCATTAGAAAAGATTGTTGATCGACTCCAAGTGGTTTGGGGAATGGTGAATCATCTCAAATCTGTGAAGGATTCTCCTGAACTCCGTTCTGCCATCGAAGAAGTTCAGGTTTGACTTTTCTTGTCACTTGTAGAGTATTTAGAATGATTTTTTTTTCCTGTGGAACTTGTGATTTGGCTCGGTGCTTTTGCTGATACCATATTGGTCTTGTCTAAATGTTTCACAATCACTTCTGTCTTGGTGTTTTGCAGCCAGAGAAAGTTAAGTTTGAACTTAGACTGGGACAGAGTAAACCCATTTATAATGCATTCAAGGCTATTCGAGAATCTTCAGATTGGGAAACAATGAGTAATGCTCGTAAACGTATAGTGGAAGGTAAATTATCTTGCTTCTTATACATTTATATAATATTCGTAGTACTAGTTCTTTTTATTTATTTAATAGATAAATGTATGATATTCTATTTTGTTATGGTTTCTTAATCTCAAGTAACAGGTATACAATATTGTTTAATTGTTATGACATATCTTCAAATTAAGCATACGAAGCTCTTTGTCAATCTTCTTAATCTTTATCTAATTATTCGAGGTTGTAATTTGTTAAGTTAAAAATTTTCTGAAGTCCCATGGCCCTTTCCAATGCAAGGAATCCCCAGTGAGGAGGAATCACATCTAAGGAATGTCTTTTCCTAGTTTGTAACTGAACTTCAATTCTCCTCTTTGGTTTGTCTGCAAATTATGGTTCTATTCATATTGTTGTCCAAAGAATCTCCAATGGGTGCCCGTAATTGCAATAAAGCGAACAATCACTTCTGCGTAATTCACATGAATGGCATTTACTTCATTTTTCTTATAATTGTTCATGATCTTATTCGCTACTTGTCTTTATCTTTTTATGCAATCATGCTTTTGCATCAATTTATAATGACTTGAGGAGTTGGGACTCTTTCAATAATGTTTGCACGTTCTCTTTGATTTGTTAGTGAGGGGTGTCTAGGCGATTCTAGGCGACATTGGGGCGCCTAGTCGCCTAGGCGATAAAAATTTTATAATATAACTTTTGGCTAGTTTCCTAGTTTTATATACCATTCAGCATGTATGTTAATTGAAAAAATAGCAATTCTCTTTATTAAGAACATTAAATTTCCTCTAAAAATGTGGCAAATCATCACATCTAAAAGATAAAAATCTTTTACATATATTAATTNNGAAAATAATGCTACTATAATAAGTATTTAATAGAGCAAATTCATATTAATTAGCAGCTAAAGAAGGTTATTAACTTTATATGATAAATATTCAAGATAGAAAGTAAAATAGAAAAAAAACAAGGATGGAGTTTCTGTTTTATTTAATTAGAGAGAGAGAGAATAGAAAAAATGAACTTTATTATTCTATTCTTTCTTTCCTCTTTCTTTTCTTTTCGTTATTTCTTTCTTTTTCTCTCCTCAAAATCCTTTGGTCTTTTAAATTTCAATAGCAAAACATTAAAACAAAGTATAATTGATATATATAGCATATAATAAAATGTATTAACACATACATTAATAAGATGCAACAATATAAATGATATTATAAAAGGCGCCCACCTTGTCATTTTTGTTGCCTAGGCAGGCACTTAGTCGCTTAGGTGGGTGCCTAGTCTCTCCTAGAAGGATGCCTAGTTGCTAAAAGTCAAGACGCTTGAGCGAGGTGCCCAACCAAGGGCACCTAGCCACCAAGGTGATGCCTTGACAACTATAACTAGGACTAAATAGGCCAAAGGAGGAGGTCACTAGTTTAGCTGTACCTTGGGTTGCGAGGTGAGTGGTTGGTCGATGAACTATTTGGTCTTACCACTGGGGGGATCCTTATTTGGAGAGCTTTTGGTACCTAGTTCTAGAGAGGCTTGAGAAGAAGTTAGTAGGGCGGAAAAGAAATTATATTTCCATTGGGGGAAGAATCAATCGCCTAAATTAAGTCCACTTTAGCAAATTTGCTGTTGTACTTCCTTTCAACCTTTCCAGTGCGCATGACTAGGAAGTTGGAGAAAATTATGAGTGATTTCTTGTGGGAACTTGGTGATACTAAGAAGGATCATTTGGTAAAGTGGGAGGTGGCGACCAGAAGTAAGGCACAAGGGGTTTTAGCATTGGAAATATCAAGAAGAGGAATGTAGCCTTATTGGGGAAGTGGCTTTGGAGATGGCCCTATGAGTAGGATAGTTTGTGGCTGGGATGCTGGTCTTGGCACTGGGGCATCTTGTTCTTCCCCTTGGAAGGCCTTACAAGGAGTTACCCATTCTCTTCACTCGTTTCTCAGGTATGATGTTTGTTCTGGAAATAAAGTGCTTTTCTAGGAAGATGTTTGGTTGGGGGATAGTCCTCTCATGGATAGATTTCCTTCCTTACACTCCATTTCTATGATACAGGCTACCTGTATCAGTGGTTTTTTATGTTTTATTTATTTATTTTCTTAAAACCGGTTCAGAGGGGTCAGTTTAAGTCCCAGCTATCCTCTGAACCATGGCCTGACCCGATACACCCCCTGTAGGGGCATATCGAGAAGGCCCCGATACGATACATATAGGCTGATACGGGTCGATACGTAACGATATTTTGAACCTTGGTAATGAGGACTCTTGGGACTTGAGTTTGAGGAGAGGGCTTAGGGAAGCTGAGATGGGGGCAGTGGATGAACTTATCTCCCTGTCGAGTATTGTTTTTCTGGATTCTTATTGTGAGGATAGTGGAATGTGGTCAGCCTCCCCCTTTGGTTTGTATTCTTGCTCTTCTTGCTTCAATGCCCTCCTCCATTCTTCAACTGTAGCAGTGTCTTTCCCAGCTAAAGAGGTGTGGTGCAGCCTAATGCCTCCAAAAGTGAGGGCTTTGTTTTGGGAAGTGGCTATTTCAAAGATCAGCACATGTGTTGTACTTCAAAAAAGAAGGCCAAATCCGTGCCTTTCCCCTCATATCTGCTTCCTTTGCTTTGCTTGTGGTGAGACTACTGATCACCTATTAATTTCCTGCACTTTTACCTCTTTTATTTGGGAATGGTTTTCTTCTCTCTTTAGTTGTATGTGGATTCCTCCTCCTAATGTGCCAGGTCTTTTTGAAGCAAGCTTCTTTAGGCAACTGAAGAGAGGGGGAAGGTTATTGTGGAGAGCCACAAGAGCTGTGGTTTTATGGGCGGTATGGGAGGAAAGAAATAATAGGATCTTTCAAGGAAAAAGAAAATCGAGGGAGGCTTTGATTGATTGCATCACTATTAAGGTAGTGCATCAGGTGAAAACAGTTGAGTTGTTTAAGGCTCAGTGAATTATATAAATGGGGGCTTGGATTCAGTAGCAAACTCTTCAAGATCCATTTCAGCAATTCAAGAGAGTCGGGCATTTTCTACACAACAAAGAATAAAGATGAATTTTGATGGCAGCCCACTTGGTAACCTGGGGCCTTTGGGTGTAGGAGTCTTTAGAGAGGGGGAAGGAAAATCTTGGCTCTTCTTTTGGGGCCTATAGGACTGGGTGATTCATTAAGAGCTGAGATGTTAGATTTACTGCAAGGACTGAGACTGGCTAAACAGATGGGACTACACCAGATTGAAGTGGAAGGGGATTCAAGGTTAGTAATAGATTGGACGAAAGCTGGAAATTTGGGAATCTGGAATCATAAGCAAAGCTACGAGAGAAATTTGGTGTCTTACAAAGGAAATTGAAGCAGATTTCAAATGGGTTAGAAAACAGCCAATGACCTGGCTGATGCTTCAGCCAAACAAGGATCCAACAGGAGTGAACTTTTCTGGGCCATATTGTAACAGTGGATGTGTTTATGGTATCAACGATCCAGCTATGGAATAATGGAATGTCTGACATGTAATTTTTTTTTTATGATTTAATGAATGAAAGTTACCATTTGCAATAAAAAAAGTCAGTCAATTCATGGTGGCACTGTAGATGGAGAACCATAGGTTTGCCTTATCTCACATGCGTTTTCTATGTTATCTAGTAACTCTAGTTAATAACAGGTGCCATAAATCTTTAACATGTTATCATAGATGTGGATGTAGTGAAAACCATGGGCTGCCCTCATTCTTGTGCATCTGCTAAGATTGTTTATTAATGTACTACTGGGTTTAACAAACTTGTGACATGCTATTCTAGATCTGAGTGTGATGGAATTATGATATAGTTCTTTTTTTTTTTAATATCTCCTGCTCTGATAGTTTAAGCCTTCTCATTTATTGCTTGTTCGGTTATGAGAATAGGGCGTTATCTTAATTTTTCAAATGGTAGATGGACATTTTGGGCTTGATTTATTTGGGTCAACTTTATAGCTTAGCTTATGTCCTTGCAGCCCAAATAAAGGAAGCAGTCCTAAATGGTGTTTCTCTAGAGGATGCTGAAAGAGAGCATTTTAACAAAATTCAACAGGTATGCCTTAGTTGTATGCTATTTATCTTTTGAAGCCAAATCATTATGCAAAGGAATTACTAACATCAAGGATTTCTTTTGTTTGTTAATTTTTTTTATCACTTGTTAATTTCCACAAAGAGGTTTCTGATGGAATAATAATAATGTTCTATGCATTTTTAATTAGACTATGGTCAAATCCAATAAAAAAATCCACCTTTACTGCAGCTGTTGAAAAAACTACTATTTTATATAGGGGTAGAATATGCTGAAATGTTGTGCAGTGGGAGTAATTTGAAATGGTACACTCATGAGATCCAAATGAAAATGAGAGAAATATTAGGCTCACTTAAATCTTGGTGGAATTGTGATGCGCTAGTTGATGCACACATGGAAAAGGGAAGGAAACAAAGGATGAAAAAAAATAAAAAATTTCCAATTTCTCCATAGTTGTTGGTTTACTATTGGGCCTTTTCCAGTCTGGGGCATAAAAACAAAGTTAATTAGTCTAGAGAGTCAAAATGGTTAAAAAAGTTTTATCAGTGACTTTATAGTTTTAGAAAAACTTAGGTTGTAATTATGCCATTTTCTTTATAGTCTATGTTTTGGACTTAAAACTTTCTTTTTCTCTAATCAGAAATTTGGGGTTAAAACTTGTTGGTTTGACTTGATCTTGGTGTTGCTAGGTAGGTTTGCATTTGCCTATCCTAAGAAAATCAATATCTTGTAAATCTAAGCAAATTTGGGAAAGTTATGACCATTTCAATTGGTTGGTTGTCGGTTGGTGTCTTAAAAGTGATAGGGAAGTAGATATTAAAGAATGTAGTTGTTGTTTTTCTTTTTTTTTTGTAATTTTAGAAATAAGTTGTAAGGACTGGTTGACCCATTGGTTTCAATTTATAAACAGCTATGCTCGCTGTAATTGAATTTATAGTTGGAATATGGAATTGACTTAAGTTTTTTGTTTAGTGGGTACCTTGTAAATAATGGACCTCTCTATTCTCTTTCCCATTTCTCTCCTCCGTTACTTCTACTGTGCATCTGTATGCTATTGCTTCTCTTTCCTCTTGTTAGCACTGGTTTGACAGGGGGGCGCCTAGTTGCCTAGTCACCTAGGCGGGCGCCTAGGTGTCGCCTTGGCGATGGTTTTTTTTTAAGTAAAAACATGTATCCTAGGGTAGTTCCCTAGGTTCCATAATAATATTTCCTTAATAAATATCCATAATTTTTATAAGAAAAGTATAAAATTCATGTTAAAGTATAGAAAATCAACATATTCCAACATATTCATGAGAAGAAAAATAAGAAAGAAAAGAAAATTCGAAAAATAAGTATATAAAAACACAAAATTAGTAAAGAAAAAGAAGAAAATATGTTGATTGGACAACATTTTATGTTCTTTCTTACTTRTTGGTTCAGGTTTTGAAGTCTTTGAGGGTTCAATACAGCATTTAGCAATGTTTGTGTTGATTAAACCCTAACATATAAGAAAATAACAAAAAGAAATTAGTATATAAACACACAAAATGAATATTTTAGTTTAAAAATGTCTATTTTATAATTATAACCTCAAAAAATTAAGAATATAAAAGTTTGTTATAACACGCTATAGAAAACTGCTTGGCAATTAGGCGAGGCGAGACTCCAAGGGTGCCTTGTCGCCTAGGCGCCCGCCTAGGTGTCACCTTGACAACTATGATATGTTGTGAGTTTGGTATACAAAGACTATTATGTCCCTAATTAAGTATGGGGCACATAACTTAAACTAAGATAAAAGAGACAATGTAACTTCCAATAACAGAACATAAAGATTAAACTACCCTCTTATCTGCTGACTCTAACACCTCTCTAAAATCATCATCATCACTACCACAACCATCATTATCATTATCGTTGTCATCATTCATTATCATCATCTAAGCCTTGACCCAACTATATGGGGGCTACATAAATCCTGTTTTATCATTCTTTTCTGTTCAGTGTCATTTACATTGTTAATTATGAGTGCTTAAATAATTTCTTACTACTTCAACCCATCTCCTTTTCAGTCTGCCCCTAGATCTTCTAGTCCCTCCAACTTGTAAGAGATCATTTCTTATGGGTGTTATAGATGGTCTTCTCTGCACATGATCAAACCATCATAGTCTACTTTCTCTCGTTTTCCTTCAGATGATTCCATTTCTGACCCTGTCCTTTCTAGTTTTTCCACTCATCCATCTCAACATTTGTATTTCTTTCAAACTTGTCTTTGTTTTTGGGCATGTGGTTTCTTGACTGCCCAAAAACTCTGCTCTATACAATACTTTTGGTCTTACAACTGTTTTATAGAATTTCTAAATCTTTTAATTGCCACTTAGAACTTATAGCAATTAAGTTTTTACAGCAGCTTCTCTAAGTGTCTTAAATTAGAAAACCGTATTAATTTTCTCTTCCTGTTCCTCATCTCAGAATTGAACCTTATTTCACCATAGGTCAGTCCAATAAAAGTCTGATTTTAGAAAGTAAACTCATAAAATCTGAATAGAAAATGAGAGAAATAAGTGTATTAGAATGATATTTTCTTAGGAGAAATAGATCAGTCCATGACATTGACACAATAAATGGTATAACTATATCATGTTTATTGCTGTAGTCTAACTTTATATTTGTTAGCGGATTCTGGATAAAGGAACTTAGTCAGACATTTATCGTATTTCATTTTATTTATTGATCCTTCACTTTTCAATCTTGAGTTGATTTGCAGGAGTTGGAAAAATTATCACAAAAATTTGAGGAAAATGTCTTGGATGCTACAAAGAAGTTTGAAAAATTAATTACAAACAAGAAGGAGATTGACGGCTTGCCAGCTACTGCTCTTGGTTTGGCTGCACAAACAGCAATATCCAAGGTACCTCATCTTAATGTTTTAAAAACCGACCCAAAGGCCAAACCATTTATGCCTCAGGGTCGCGGGTTACCGGTTTGATCATTTGGGTCAAACGGGTCAGACTGTGCCCCATGTATTTAAGGTATATATATATATATGTGTGTGTGTGTGTGTGTACAAATAAATATTTTATCAATAAATCATGTATAATTATGTTTTAGATATGTTATATGTATTATTTTATAATTAATTTATGTTTTTTAATTCATTTTTTAATTTTTTATTTATAAAAACATATTAAAAATTGCAAATTGAGGCCAAAAAAGTTTTTTTTTCTCTGCAAAAATAGCAGGGCAAGGTGCCGTAGACACATAGATCTTGAAAAAGTTACCCAAAATAAAAAAAGATCACTCCAATCGGACATCGGAGTGCAAAGTTATGGCCTCTGAAAGTTTGCATGCATTGTGTGCAACCCGCGACCCGGTGGCTGGGTCGAACGGGTTGATGGTTGAACCGGCCAGGTTGGATGGTTCTTGACCAAGTCAGCGGTTTTTGACCGCCTGATGGGTTTTAACAGAACCGGACCCAGAATCCTGGCCAGGTGACAGTTCGAACGGTTCAATCGGCCGGGTCAACATCGGGTTGAAAACACTACCTCATCTTGAAATGTTATTAGTGCAATCGCATGTCCTCTTCCACTGAGGGTTTTTTTTTTTTTCTAATTTCCTTTCTTCTATTGTATTTTAAGCCTCATTCTATATTTATTTATCAAAAAATGCATTCATATTCTTAACTTAGGGTCATGAAAATGCTACTGCTGAGAATGGACCATGGGTGATTACATTGGATGCTCCAAGCTTTATGTCTGTTATGCAACATGCTCGGAATCGATCATTGCGTGAGGAGATCTATCGTGCTTATGTAACTCGTGCTTCTAGTGGAGATCTTGATAATACACCCATTATTGACCAAATTCTGACACTTAGATTGGAGAAGGCTAAAATTCTTGGTTACAGAAACTATGCTGAGGTATGATGTATTATTTGTTTGCAGTGCTTCTCTTTCACAAACTTATGAATGTATGCCTTTTCTTGCCTAGGTAAGCATGGCAACAAAAATGGCTACGGTTGATAAAGCAGTTGAGCTCCTAGAAAAGCTTCGCAGTGCCTCTTGGGATCCTGCAGTTCAAGGTATTGTACCGTATACCAACAAGTTATTTCTTGCTATTTTTTTATTTTTTCAGTATGGGAGTTAGACTAGAAGGCAACAATGATCATGGGATAAATAAAAAAAAAGGGTATTTCTAATTTCAAGTTTCAACTGGACTAACTTTTAGTATATTACTTTCTGGATCACACATCACACATAAAGAGTATTGTTGTTTGAGGATAGAAATCCTCTTTTTGTTTTTGTACATTGCTAAGTAGCAGAGGAGATGTGCTTATTTGGAATCAGCATTTGAATGTTGTGTAGCCTCTTTCTTATAGGAATGATAAAGAAACCTTATCAAGAAAAAAATGTCAAAGAAAAGAGGAAAATGTACAAAAACAACAAAAGGAAGCTCTTAGAATAACACCTTGTGGACACAATATACCCATTGCATGTAGAAAGTCTGTCCCAAAAGATAACTAAGCCCATATACCATTGTCTATCGGTGATCAACCCCCCCAATCCTTTAAAACCAAGATGCAGTTGAAGTAAAAAAATCATGTGCACAAAATTGCCTTGAGGGCCTTTCCTTCCTGTAGAATGCTTTGCAATTTCTTTCTTCCCAAATTCTCAGCGATTGCTAAAGGAATTATGATCTAAAAGAAGTCCTTATGTCATCATCATTAATACAAATCCATACTTTATATCCTTTCCAAAAAAAAGGAATTTTGCCAAGAGCTACCGGTAGTATAAGCCAAACTATGATACTAAGGTAACTATGCATAGGTGCTTTTTCCTGTCAGTTATTTCAATATATTCCATGTCTAAAACCTTATCCATTTGTTTTCTTGCCACATCTGGGCGTCATTGCAGCTGAGCAGAAAACGATTCATTGGCCTTTCCTGAATTGATCATAAGAAGGAAGCTTCATGTCCTAGGTTATCTTGCAAAAAATAGACAGATGACTAACATTGCCCTTTACAACTATAACACATCAATTTATTTAGCATATGACAACCTTTCCCCATAGAATGATCCATGTAGGGATCTTCTTGGCCATTAGATTACTTCTGGTCTTGAGGTGAGAGGTAGATCAATTTGGAACTGTCCTTGATGCAACCATGTGGGGATTAAGGGAGGAAAGGAACAAGATGGCCCCTGGAAACAAGAATTCTTTGATCACTGCTATCTGGGAGAAGATAACCTTATCTATCTCATATTGCCAGGTTGTTAGCCAATACGAGGCAATTTTATGGACTCTTTGGCAGCTGCATGATATGGGTCTTTTGTGGTCCAATAGGATATGCAGATTTCAAGGCACTGGTGGTGAGGGTGGCAAGGGAGGAAATTTTCTCCTTGTTGATGGTTGAGGGCAATTCAGCAAGTTTTATAAATTGGGGTTCAGGCTGTAATAGGTAGTTCACTTACCTTTTGAATGAAATTAGGGTCCATTTAGTTTGTGTCCAGGATCGGAATCAGAAATGGAATCACCTCTTCCTAACGCGGAGGAAGAATAAGAAGGCGTGTGAAATGTTGGATGGAGGAAGGCCGGCTGGTGACTGGTCTTAACCCGCCAAAGGTGGTGGTCGGTGGCGGCTGGCATTGGATGAAGGCCTGTGAAAGTTCAGGCCTTTGGTCAAATAGGAAATGGGGGCTATTTTGTCAAAAAATAAAAAATAGAGAGGGGGAATGGGAATGGCATTCCTGGGGGGGTGCCCGGAATGGCCATTCCCCCATATGGGGGAATCCCATTCCAATCAACCAAATGGTTGGAACCGGAATGGGCCATTCCTATTCTGATTCCAGGTGCCTATTCCCGTGAACCAAACACACCCTTAGGTTTCTATAGGACCTTTGGCCATCTTTGTATATGTTCTTCTTAAGCCTTTTGCTTTAATCAGTAGTACAATCTTCTGTCACTTTTGTTAATTGATTCGCTACTGTTAATGATATTTAAGAAAAAGGAATAGAACGAATACTTATCTCAATTGCAATATCAACTGCAATTTGAAAACCTCGATAAGTTGCAATTTCACCTTTCCAAATTCTTGCAGCTGTTTAATTTTTTTTGGTTCAACAAAGACCTCTTTTCTCCTACACTGGACTGAACGGATTCTAACAAATACATGTCTTGCACAGGTCTAAAAACTTCTATAACTTAGGTGGCGCTTGATAAATCTGGAATCTGAAATCTGAAAAGTTAAAAAGATATTATTTGGGTCTGAAATCTGAAAAGTAGAAATGATTTTCTGCTTTAAAAGGTGTGCCTAGGCACACAAGTAATGCGCATTTTAGGGTATGTGCCTCGCCTAGGTCCTAGGCGCACCCCTTTCAAAAAGGCACACGCTTGGTGCGCTTAGGTGTGCGCCTGATGTGCCTTGCGCCTCAGCCCTGGCATGTGCCTTTTTAAAATTCTGCATTTTTTGTTTTTTTTTTGCTTTTTTTTGAGCCTAATGTTGTTCATTCATTCATTCCAATAAAATATCATCTTAAAAAGGCAATTAAAGTTATAAAATCATTATTTTTTTTGTGAGAAATAAGAATTTAAGACCCTAACATGGATTTGTTCGGGCTTGCCTCGAGGGGCGTGGTACAAAGGCGACTATAGAACCAAGAATGCAATATGTTTTACATCACATTAGCTACTTGAAGTAATACAATTGAGGAAAAAAAGAGATTGTGGGTTTTACATGCTTGAAAATGCTTTATATGTTTGCTTTTATTTTTAAATTTTCATTTGAATACGCTTTACGTGTTATGTTTATGTATTTTAATTTTAGATAATAGGTTTTTTAAAACATTTATTTTAAAATTTAAGTTTATACTTTTATTAACATTATGTTTAATATATATTTTTTTATTTTTTATTTTTTTTGAAATTTCTGACTTTTTTTATTTTTTACCATTTTTTTGTAATTTTGCACCTTGCTTCAAAAAGGCACGCGCCTCGCATTGCACCTTGCGCCTCAGGCGCAAATTGGCCCTTGCACTTTTTTTGCGTCTTGCGCTTTTAAAACACTGGGTTGGGTCTTGCCAGGTCTATTATACTAATAATAATAGTTATTATTATAACTATTATTCTAATAATTATATAATAATAATTATTATTATTGTTCTTGTTATAATTATTATTAATATTTATTAAGTAATAATAAATTATTAATAAGCATATTACTATCATTATTATTATTATTTTTATCATCATCATCATGATTATTGTTGTTGTTGTTATTAAATAGATGACAATAATGAGGGCACTAATGTCATTTTATCACGTCTGAAATGCGTCTGATTCTGGTAAAACATGAAACCAGGCCTTATCAATTCAGATCTGAATTTGTGTTTCAGATCCTCTAATTAGACCTAAACCCAAACACCAATGGTATCTGAAAAGCAAAGTTTTAGACCTTAGACATCAGAAAAGTGTTATCAAACGCTACCTTAGCAGTTTTATCTACCTTTTAGTGTGTGCCAGGTTAGACATTGAATCACTTTATAGAGTCTGATTCCTGGGAACTGGTCCAACTATCAAGGTTTTAAAGCGGTGGATGTATGTATCTTTCGTAGAACATTGTTGTTTATATTTGCAACACAATTGATTTCTATTTGTCTATAGATGATCACTATTTATATTCTCAACAAAATTAGTTTCTATTTGTCTATAGATGATCACTATTGGATCTGTTAGGACAATTTCATTTGGACCCATCCTTGGAAGATTCTAGAATTTGGAAAGGTTCCTCAAATGACATCTTCTCTTGTTCCTCCTTCTTTAGTGTTCTTGCCACACCTAGCAACCCGGGTGGGGACTTTCCTGTAAAAGAAAATTGGAGTAAGCCTATTCCTCCAAAAATTCAAGCCTTCTGTTGGGAAATTTTCCTTGGCAAGGTTAATACTTGTGATATGCTGCAGAGAAGAAGGCCTTCTGCTTGTCTTTCTCCTCACACGTGCTTCCTTTGTAAGGAAAGTGGTGAGACATTGACACATCTATTTTTATCTTGTTCCTTTGTGCATCACATTTGGGATTCTTTTTGTTTTCTTTTTGGTTGCAGGTGGGTTCCCCTTCAAGATGTGGCAGGACTTTTCAACCGAGACTTTTTGAGGCAATCAAAGAAAAGAGGGAAGGTTATGTCGAAAACTACAAGGGCAGCTATTTGTTGGGTAATATGGGAAGAAAGGAATAACAGAATATTTTTGGATAAGAGTAGAACAAGGGAGGAGGTAATCGACACAATTAAAGTTAAAGTAGCTCATTGGATAWGATCCTTACATATCTTTCAAGAGTTCTCAGTCATAGACATTATAAGATCCTGGACAGAAGTAGTGCAATCTTCAAGAGTGAAAGAGAGAGTAAGGATGGAATGGAAACCTCCAGATGGTAACAGGATTAAACTGAATTTTGATGGAAGCTCCTTTGGAAATCCGGGACTGACAGATATCGGGGGAGTAATCAGAAATTCTGAAAGTAGAATAGTAGCATTGTTCTCTGGACCTATCGGCATGGGCAACTCTCTAAAAGCTAAATTAATGGCATTGCTACAAAGATTGAAGATAGGTAAGCAACTAGGAATGAGGCATGTTGAGGTTGAAAGGGACTCCAAGGTGATCATCTCTTGGGCTAAAAACAATAGAACTACTCCATGGACTTTCAAACAATTGATAAGGGAAGTGGAAAAGATCGCAAGGGAGGTAGATGCTGAATTTAAATGGGTTAGGAGTGCAAATGGGCTAGCTGATTATCTTGCTAAACAAGGGGTTTTGAGGCACCAACTGTTTTGGGCTGCAATGTAAAGAGGGACAGAAATATGTAATAGTGTGGGAGCTCTAACCCCATACACAAAGTTGTAACACCTTTTAACTCTGAAGTTTACTATGGTAAGATCAATACTTTGGAAAACCTGCAAAAGGAGAAACCTTACTTATGTCTTATCCCCTAATTGGTGTTTTCTCTATAAAGCTCAGAATGAGGATTGTTACCACTTACTGATATCTTGTCCTTTTGCTACAGCTTTATGGAATTGGATATTTGATTTGTTTGGATGTAGGTGGTACCTGCCATTTGATGTAATTATGTTGTTTAACCCGTCTACTTTTAGGTGGCACATGGGGAAAGGGAGAATTATGTGGAAATCTATTAGAGCTTCTCTCCTGTGGACTATTTGGGATGAAAGAAATGCCAGAATATTCCTAGGAAAGGAAAGAAGTCTCTCTGAGCTGAAGGAATGCACTTTGACAAGGGCAATACTTTGGCTGAAAACATTAAACAGTTTTGCTGATTTTACTTTTGATGATCTTTGGAGAAATTGGCTAGTAGTGGCCAATACCTCCACTAGGAAGAACAGAAGGGTTGTAAATTGGACACCTCCCCCAATGGTGTCACTAAATTAAACTGAACTTTGATGGGAGAAGTTAGGGTAATCCCTTTGGGTATAAGGAGGGGTTCTAAGAAATAAGGACAGAAATATTATTTCCTTATTCTCAGGACCTATGGGAGTGGGTGACTCTACAAGGGGAGAAGTACTAGCTGTTGTTCAAGGAATCCAGATTGCGAACCAGCTTGGGATGGGGAATTTAATAATTGAAGGTGATTCTCAGGTGGTGGTGGGGTGGCTCTTGAATCCGGACTCATATCATTTGTGGTTATAGAGATCTTTTCAAAAAAGTGAATGGCTAACTAGCAATATGAGAGTTAGTGTTCAGTGGGTGGGCAGATCAGCAAATGTTGTAGTGGATTCACTAGCCAAACAAGGGGCTTCTCGGGACTGTCTTTAATGAGCTACTTTGTGACATGTTCTAATTGAGTTTGAATAGCTGTATTTAATTTCTTAGAGAGGTCGCACCTTGTGCCTCTCCTTGGGATGTTTGTAATTCTCACATTTTCTGATTAATAAATTTCTTCACTCATTCATCAAAAAAAAAAAAAAAATGTAGAGCCAAACTTATATGAATGTTCAAAGGTTGATGGTGTAAGCATGTAACTATTTAAATTTTATCACCTATGCAAGATGGAAACCATTAGATTATATAAAAAGTAATGTAAATTATGTATGACTTAGCCTTTGGAATGATTTCAGTATTATTATATTCTTATAGTTTCCTGATTAATCCACTTCTTATGTACAGAGTGTTTCATAATTTATTTTCTCTGCACCTTATCATTCTTAGGATGGAAGGTTTTTTTTTCTTTTTTTTTTATGACAGTTTATTAGGTTTAATGACCCAAATATCTATTTAATCTTTGTAGATATGGAAGACCTTAAGAAATTCTCCAAAGACCAGGGTGCTATAGAAGCTAATGGTTTGAGTCACTGGGACATAAACTTCTGGAGTGAGAGACTTCGTGAGTCAAAGTATGACATAAATGAGGTAGGGATTTCTATTATTTAATTTAGATTCTAGTTCTATACCTATCTTACATTAAGTTTATCATAGTTTTGCCTGATCTTAATGCATAGGAACTTTTATGTTATTGTTTTTATGTTGAGTTACTGAGTTAGAAATAATCTTCACTTTCTAGCAGTTATGTGAAAATAGGAATGTATATGCTTTGCATTATCAACCTTTTTATTCCTTTCTGAATGTGCAACTTTGATATAGTAAATCTGGTTAAGGTAAATAGGAGCTGAAAAGATTCCTCTTTTAAAAATGGTAAATTCAAAAATTCAGCAACTCAAGACCTTAATTGGTCAATTATGAAGAACAAACATTGAGGTGATTATTTTACCCCTATAAGTTTTATTGTATACCATTAAGCCATTTTTAAGTTTGGAATATTTTTGGCATTTTTCTTTCAGCAGTTATCAAATAGCCCTATATCTATTTGGTTATTGATGAGATTTCATGCCCTTGCATGCATTTGTTGAGTGAAATTCTTTGATTCTAGTTCATTTTTACCTCTTCAATGTGCAACTGGTTACTCATCTTTGCTCTTCTACTTCTGAATTTTGAAGAGTAATTTTCTGCACCTGGGTCTGGGAGAGTGCCTTTTAATGATTTTTTCCACTTTCTTTGGGAATAATATAGTTAATTGCAACTAAGACTGCAGGAACAATGGGTAGGAGTACATGGATTCAGAACTTTCAGACAACATTACCAGTTTTCACAGTCAAGTTATTGTAGACTTTCCTCTAATTTTTGGCATTTTGGGCTTCAATTAACATGGAGCTAGCCCAGGAATCCTGTTTACTTGTTAGTTTGGTGCATCATTTTGATTAGATCATTGAAAAAAGGTTATTTGGTTGAGAGGTTGGCAAATATACTTGATCAAGCTGAGAGTTTGAGATACTTTTTGAAAAGGTGATTACACTTTACATTTTAGAAAGAAGTCAGACTTGGGAAAGAAGTATGGAATGAGGATTGCCATCATCATAGTTTTCTAGGTGCCAAGGTGAGGCTAGGCGATAAGGGGTGCCTTATCGCCTAGTTGCCTAGGCGATGGATTTTTTTAAGTAAAAACCACATATTCCAGGGTAGTTTCCTAGGTTCCATAACCATCTTTCTTTAATAACTATCCATAATTTCCATAAGAAAATTATAAACTTCATATTTAAGTCTAGAAAATAAACATATTTATGAGAAGAAAAAGAAGATGGAAAAGAAAATTCAAAAAATATAGGGGCTGAACCCCTATTTTTGTTATAGGAAGATTTTGGTTAAGATTTTGAAGTCTTTGAGGGTTCAATACAGCAGTTAGCAATGTTTGTGTTGATTAAACCCTAACAAATAAGAAAATAATAAAAATAAATTAGTTTATAAACACAAAAAATATTTTATTACACAGTATACAAAACTGCTTGGCGATTGGGCGAGGCAAGCCTCCAAGGGCGCCTTGTTGCCTAGGCATCACCTTGACAACTATGGTCATCATCTGTTCACTTGTTAATGTGCTATTGATGTATCTGGTGATCATTGCAGTGTTGTTCAAGGTTGAAATCAGAAGTGATTCAAGTAAAGTTAGAGAGGTAATAAATTCCAAAAAGACAATCTTTTAATGGCTGAGCTATGTATTAGGCCACCTGTGAATCTAGAAGAGGTGCTTATTCCTTCTTTTCTGCTTACCCAATATGGAATGGAGGCAACACGGTAGTCTTCCATATTGTTCTCTAATCTGTGAACAAGTTTGAGGTTGTATGGGGTCTGTGTTCAATTACAAGATATGTAGGTATAAAAGAGAAGAAAAAGGGAACGAGCAATAAAGAGAAAAAGAGAGAGTTAATTCAATCCACCTTGTTGATCTCCTGTCCTTTATTGCATTGTTAAGTCAGAAGTGAAAAAAGTATGCCCCTTGTAAGTTGTCCCACTAAATTGATCCATGTGAGTTAGATAAACATATATGAATCGACATATATAGTTTTAGCTTGTAATATATTGACTTCTAGCAGATTGCATGAGCACTATGTTTTAGTTTCTTGCAGTACAACTTGCTTAGCTATGAAGTTTATCTATTGTTTTAACCTGCTTTTTACTCCATAGGAAGAATTGCGTCCATTCTTCTCATTACCAAAGGTGATGGACGGCCTTTTTGGTCTTGCAAAGAAGCTGTTTGAGATCGAAATTGAGCCAGCTGATGGCCTTGCTCCAGTAATATCTATTCCATTGCTTCATTTCCTTGACTTTGATGCTTTTACAATCAAAATAACATCTTGATAATGTTGTGTCATATTTGTCCAGGTTTGGAATAATGATGTAAGATTTTATCGTGTTAAAGATTCCTCAGGAAATCCCATTGCATACTTCTATTTTGATCCATATTCCCGTCCTTCTGAAAAACGTGGTGGAGCATGGATGGATGAAGTTATTGCTCGAAGTCGTGCACTTTCACGTGATGGTGTCTCTTCTAGATTGCCTGTTGCCCACATGGTTTGTAATCAAACACCTCCAGTTGGAGACAAGCCAAGTCTAATGACTTTCCGTGAGGTAAAACCTTTCATACTAATCATATTTGTTCAAATGATACTTGTTTCCGGATCTTAAAGAATAGTTCTTCAAAACTCCAAGTGGCACCTGACCACCTGTACAAATCCCTTATAATTTTGTACATCATGGTTTAAAATGTCCCTAAATTCCCGAACATTTACACGACATATTTTTATTTCCATGGGTAGCGACATGAAATTTTGTCAGAATTGACATATTCCCCAATGAACACTACCAGCACTATGTAGAATACAAGAGATAGTTTTCACAACATATTTCCATTTCCACTTCCATGGATAGCACTTAGCAGCATGAAATTTTACTGGATATATATTGATCAGCAACTCAAAGAAATGTTCCATTATAACTGATGGAATGTGCATTCCATCAGTTAACTTCATGGAATGTTCTGTTAAAACCCAAACTACCCTTATGTTATTTTATGAGACCATTTTGCCCTTTTAACTTAGTTTTTCTAAATTCCTAACTCTCACATGTTTCTCTCAACTTTCTTTCAACAAAGTTCATCTTGAGAACACCTTGAGAATGATTGGTTTCTTAGTGCTTTTAGAAACAATGTGCTTTGGACTGGTTATTTTCATCGTTTTGATATGTGTTGCGGTCAGCCCATGGAATCTTGAGTGGGCAGTTTAGTAATTTACTTTCACCATCAACCATATTAATAGGTTCGGGAGACCAAGTGATACCAACTCCTAAGTACAGTGGCTATCTGTAACTTACCCAAACTTTTATGTTGATTGGTTGAACTATTTGTAGGTCGAGACTGTCTTTCATGAATTTGGCCATGCACTTCAGCATATGCTCACCAAGCAAGATGAAGGCCTATGTTCTGGAATTCGGGGGATCGAATGGGATGCTGTCGAATTACCTTCACAATTTATGGAAAATTGGTGCTATCACAGGTGATATAATCTAACAAAAATTTTTCATGTGATAAAATGGACGAGTTTTTTGATCAGTAACAGATAAAATGGATAAGATTATGAAATTACAAGCTTTTGATTTTGGCATTTATTCCATTCCTATAATCTTTTACTTCCTCACTCTTTGACACGAGCATTATGTGCATATTTGTGCTTTTGAATCAAAGTATATTAGGCTGTGTTTGGCTAGGTACTAGCATGAAGCTATTCCTGGATCAAGTGATAGTATAGTTATTTTTCAGCTTGCCAGATGCCTGGGATTTTTTAAGTGGAAACCCCTTATGTTTAATAGAAAAGAATTAAAAGTTGGAAAAGCTTTATACCTATAATTTCATAAGAACTTTGAGGTTAGTTAAGCTACATGGTGTAGGTTCTCCTATGACTTGCTTATATCTAGCTGTTAATCAACTATGCATCTGCCCGTTTTGAGGATTGATTACTTAGTTATGTTTTGTACTTTAAAATTTAAAAAAGCCTGTGTAAGACATCTTTCTGCAAGCATGCACTTTGGTCACTTCATTTTTCTTAAATCATATTCTAGGGATACACTGATGAGCATTGCAAAACACTATGAAGCTGGAGAGAGTCTTCCTGAAGAAGTGTATAAGAAGCTCCTTGCAGCAAGGACCTTCCGTGCAGGTTCACTAAGCCTTCGTCAGGTTAGTTTAACATACTGATGAAGCATCCTCATTTATTTTGTTCGTATTATATATTTAGACAGTTACTTTTCCTTCCCTTTTTCTTTTTTACACATGAAGTTGATGTACTTTTTGGCATGAATGTTATTGTGTTTTTTCTTTTCAGTTTTCTAAGTGAAGATATGTTTGGGTGCTGTTTTCATTGTTAGTTCCATTTGTTTATCCTCTTCTGAAAATGGTTTGATAGACATAAATTTTTATTTCTCATTTTATGCATTTTCCTTTTATATTGCCATTCAAAAGGGAAAGAAAAAACAATACACACATACAAAACGGAATACTACATTCAGCCATAAAAAACAGAAGGAGAACTACAGAGAGTCTTTGCACAAAACAAGTTTATAAATTACAGCTCCCCACCCGGCCTAGGGCATACCCAAGATAGACTTTCCCTACCAACACCTGCTCTTGCTAAAGAGTCAGCCAGTCTATTGGAGCTTCTTGGTGTCCAACTGAACGAAGCATTCAAAGTGGCACTGCACTTGATCATTTGCCCTCATCCAGCTTATGACTGTTTGACAGTCACCTTCCACTTGCACATTTCTCACTTCTTGCTGCACCAGCAATTTTAGTCCTTGAATCAAAGCCATCAGCTCTGCTCTCAAAGAATTTCCAATACCCACTGGACCAAAGAAACTTAGAATTACATTACCCCCATTATCCCTGGTCATTAGGGCTGCAAATGGATCACATCGGATTTGGTAAAGGGTATATCCGATCCAATTTGATAAGAAATCTGACCAATTTGAATTCAAATCCAAATATCTTATTGGATATCCAGTTTGATTTGGATTATAGTAAAAAACATGATATAATAATATAAATAATATATTATATTATTATGGAATATAGTAATATATAATATTTCATAAGTAATGGATTAGATCGGAGTATATTTGAATTCGATCTGTTAACTAAGCGGGTCGACTTTTTCTGATTCAATCCGATTTGTTAGGATCAAGGGAGATATCTGAATCCGGCTCTCACTGAATTGAATTCAGATTCAAATTGGATCTGATCTGACTTATTTGCAGCCCTACTGGCCACACCCCCTACTCCAGAAGCTCCTGGGTTCCTAAAACAGCAACCATTGAAATTCAGCTTGACTACTACACCTTCTGAAGGAGGGGACCACTCAGTCACCCTGATGCTTTGCAGCCTGAAATTCAGCTACAACGTGCCACTCCCTTAACAGATCATTTAATGAGACACCTTTGAAGTCTTCACACATAACAGCCCAGTGAGCAGCCTTAAATCTTTATCAGGTCAAACCTTTCCTCCACATCCCTATACTTTTCTTAAAAGATCCTTGCATTTCTTTCACTCCAAGCCCCCACAACATTGACTCGCACAAACAATGCCACAGAATTTTTTGCCTTTTACTGCCCCTTCCCCGCCAATCTGAATTAAACGAATCAGCTACTTCAGCAAGAGCTCTCCAAGTTTTTCCAAACAGCCTGAGAGTGAGCTGCCACAACCTAGAGGTATAGGAGTGATGCAACAAAAGGTGATTAGTACTTTGCCCACTTTTTCAATAAAGGACACACACACGAGGAGAAAGAGCCTAGAACTTCCATCTTCTTTGAAGGTGGGTCAAAAGTCTTAAAGAAAGACACAAGTGAAATTGCCCTTTGTGGTTGGTGCCCAAACCTTTTCATCATTTCCCTTTAGAGATAGATTGACTTCCTGAAGTAGTTTCAACAGGGGAATCAGCTTGGTTGTTTCAGTGTCCTGTGTCCCTCAAGGGCCTTCTCAAACCCAAATCCCACACCAAACACTTCTATTTTGTGTCATAATTTGGGAGGTTTAAACAATTAATTGCTAGGGATGATCATAGGCTGGGCCAGGCACAGGTTGGATTTGGGCCAGGTTTAGGACCAATGATAAGGGCATCAGCCTAGGCCCAGGCCTGGGCCGACCCACACCATAGGCCTGGCTTCCTGGCTTTAATTTTTAATGACTTTGAGCCCATGGCATCTTATGATAAAAATTTTGTTATTCATAAATTTTTAAATTAAATAACATATAATATATAATATATACATTAAAAAAATATTTTACAAGCCCAATCTAAGTTGGGTTTGGCTAGGCTTTGGGCCTATGGCACAAAAAGTGTGGGCCTCATTTAATTCATGGCTTACCTATCCTTTTATAGGTGAAGGCAATACCTTCATTCCCATTCTTGAGCAATGTGGGACTTGGAACAAGACTCAATAGTGAGTGTTACCATTGAGTGTTATCCTAAGTCCCACGTTGCTTAGGAATGAGAATCAAGGCTTTGCCTTCATCTATGTAAGGCCTTGCCAAGGAGGACAACTCTCATACTTGAGTTTGACTCATGTGTTGGCACATGCGTCAACTCATGAATATTTATTTATATGTTAAATGTTTTTGTAGAGAACACTGATGTGGGCCCCACAGCTGTGGTCCCACTCTGTCCATAGGGCAGAATGTTCCTAGTCATCCTAGGGTTAGCTACTGTTGTTCTAGTTGTTATTTATTTTTCAGTTTTATATTATTGTGTTATGTAAATACCAAGGGCAGATGTGTCCTTTCATGTAACTAGCATAACCTATAAATATTAATAGAAGTGGCGGCGGCAGAAT
>NW_010729279.1:335753-359115 GCF_000365185.1 Nelumbo nucifera | reverse complement strand
CGGTGAAGCATAATGCAGATGGCTCCATTGAGAGGTATAAGACTCGGTTAGTTGCAAAAGGGTTCACACAGACTTATGGCATAGATTACTTGGAGACCTTTGCCCCGGTAGCCAAGATGACTACCATTCGGGTCCTCTTCCTGTCCTTGTTGAGGATCCCCTTCCCGTGGTTCCTATTCCAGTTGCGGATCCCCCTCTCGTGCCATTTACTACTGAGAGGCCACCAATCAGACAAGTGTATATTCACAGAAGAACACCGGCCCCTCCTCCAATTCAACCCTTGTTGACAGATCCTATGGTCGCATCTTCTCCCTCGGACCTTTATCTTCCTATTGCCCTATGGAAAGGTAAACGTACTTGTACTTCTCATCCTATTTCACACTATGTTTCAGTTGCTCACCTTTTTGCTTCTCATCGCAACTTTATATCATTGCTATCATCTGTCTCCATTCCCAAGACTGTCCAGGAAGCCCTTACCTCCCTAGGGTGGCGGCAAGCAATGGAAGAGGAACTGTCTGCTCTACAACACAATCATACGTGGGAACTCACTACTCTTCCTCTTGGTAAGCATGTTGTTGGGTGTAAGTGGGTCTACATAGTGAAGTATCTTCTAGATGGTAGTGTGGAACGATTGAAGGTCAGGTGAGTGGCCAAGGGCTATTCTTAGTTGTATGGTGTGGACTATATGGAGACATTTTCTCTTGTGGATAAAATTAGTTCCGTTCGGATGTTGATATCATTAGCTGCTATGTATGATTTGCCTCTTTTGCAACTTGACATAAAAAATGCCTTCTTGCATGATGATCTCCTTGAGGAGGTGTATATGGAGCAACCACCAGGGTTTGTTGCTTAGGGGGAGGATGGTAAGGTTTGTAGACCCAAAAAGGCAATTTATGGATTGAAACAATCTCCATGTGCTTGGTTTGGCAGGTCCAATGAAGTAGTGAAGAACTTTGGGATGAAACAGTGCCAGGTAGACCATTCTGTGTTCAGCCATGACTCAATGGATGGGAAAATCTTGCTAGTGGTGTATGTGGACGATATTGTCATAACTAGGAGTGATAGTAATGGGATTGACAGGTTGAAGAAATTCTTACAGGACCGCTTCAATACGAAAGATTTGGGTAAGTTGAAGTACTTCCTGGGAATAGAAGTTGCAAGGTCAAGACATAGAATTAACTTATGTCAAAGAAAATATGTTCTTGACCTACTTGAAGAAACAGGACTGTTAGGTGCCGAGACTCCTATGGAATTGAATGTCAAGTTGAGTGTTGATGCAGGTGAAGAGTTTGATGATCCTGGAAGATACAGGAGGTTGGTGGAAAAGTTGAATTATCTGACTATTACCTAGCCAGATATATCATTTGTTGTGAGTATGGTGAGTTAGTTTATGCAACATCCTTGGATTCCTCATTGGGAAGCAGTTCTGAGGATTGTTAGGTACCTGAAGGGTGCTCCAGGTCGTGGTTTGCTATACAAAAATGGAGGGACTCTTGAGATAGTAGGATATACAGATGCTGATTGGGCTGGTTCTGTATCAGAAAGGAGATCAACTACAAGGTATTGTAGCTTCCTTGGTGGCAATCTTGTAACTTGGAAGAGTAAGAAACAAACAATGGTGGCAAGGAGTAGTGTAGAAGCTGAGTACAGGGCTATGGCTCATACCACATGTGAACTGGTATGGTTGAAGAACTTGCTACAAGAGATGGGCTTCTCAGTTGACAAACCCATGAGACTATATTGTGATAATCAAGCAGTTGTGCACATCTCTTCTAATCCAATCTTCCATGAGAGAACCAAGCATATTGAGGTCGATTGTCACTTTGTAAGAGAGAAAGTGACCAATGGAGTGATAACCACATCTCATGTGAGCTTGGGAAATCAGTGGGTAGATCTCTTTACAAAGGGATTGTCTCGGGGCAGAGTAGATTATATTTGTGACAAGCTGGGACTATATGACATATACTCTCCAGCTTGAGGGGGAGTGTTAGAGTTCACAAAACATGGGTAATTTGGTCTTTTAGGTTTATCTATTTGAGAGGGTCAATTTTTTCCCTCTACTGGCCGAACCCTTCTTCTCCTTCTTCTTCTTCTCTTCTGCTTCCTCTTCTTCCTCTTCTTTTCTACTTTAACCTAGAACTGAATAGGGTTGTTCACAATGTACTTCAAAGAAAAAGGCCAGACTGGAGCCTTTGCCCACATGTCTGTTACCTTTGCTTAAGAAATGGTGAGACAGCGACTCATCTTTTGATTTCTTGTCCTTTTTCTTATTATTTGTGGGATTGGTTCTCTTCTTTGTTTGGTTATAGATGGAACACCCCCCCCGGGTGTGCTGAACCTTTTTGACTCTAGCTTCTTTCGACAACCAAGGAAAAGGGGCAGGGTAATGTGGAGAATAACAAGAACAGCCATCCTATGGACAATTTGGGAAGAGAGAAACAATAGTATCTTCCTGGGGCAAGAAAATTCCAAGGAAGCACTTGTGGAGGTTGAGGTTATGCACTGGCTGTAAGTACATCATCTCTTCAAGGACTTCTCCTCAGCTGACTTAATTAGAAATTGGAGTGCTATAGCTGTGTCCTTGCCTTCCTCCCCTGTGGTACAAGAATGTTGGGTACCACTGCCTCAGTTCAAGGCGAAGCTAAACTTTGATGGAAGCTCCTTGGGTAATCTAGGTCAGTCGGGAGTTGGGGGTGTGTATAGAAACGAGGAAGGAAAAGTCTTGGCCCTTTACTCGGGCCCAATTGGGGTTGGAGATTCATTAAGGGTAGAAGTAATGGCCTTGCTTCAAGGTTTGAAACTGGCAAAACAATGGGGAATGCAGCAATTAGAAGTGGAAGGAGACTCCAAGCTGGTAATAGGGTGGATGCAAGCTGGAAACCTAGGAGTGTGGTCTCTTAGACAGCCTCTAAGAGAGATTATTAGCTTAGCAAGGGAGATTGGGGTGCATTTTAAATGGGTAAGAAGGTCAGCAAATGGAATGTCTGACACTTTAGCTAAGCAAGAAGTTACTAGGGAGGCTTTGTTTTGGGCCTGTTTGTAAGTTCTTGATTTTCTTTTTCCATCCATTTTGTGGGTGGTAAGCCTGTAATCTTTTCAATTCTCTAATGAAAGTTACCATTATTTAGAACCTATATAAGGTGCTTTGTCAATTAGGACTGCAAAATATGGTCCATTGAACTAGGAATGTGACTATTTGTCTATACTTGCTTTCATGGCAATTAGCATAGCTTAATGAGTAAGGATAGAAGATTAAATTGATTAATAGTTAGATTAATATTGTATTGGAAATTTTAGTATACAATATGTATAGGTAATCTCTTGGGGTTGGCTTGCCATATTTTGATTTCTTTTTATCAGCAACCTCAAATTTATTAAGAAAAGTGTAAAAGAAAAAGTACAGTTGTCAGGTCCTTCTAATACCTGGAGGAACATGACCTAATTCCAACCTTACAGAAACAAGTACAAGCCCTTTTTTGTTTTGTCATCTTCTTTCTTGTGATGCCTTAGTCTCATTGTAAGGCTTGGTCCGTTCAATTTATCTGTAGGGTGTGAGTTTGTATATCTCTTAATGTAATCAAACTGACTTGTTACAGATCAAAAGTAAAAGAAAAAAGAAGTGTATGACAAGTAACCATTGCATTATAATTATTTTGTAGATACGATTTGCAAGTGTGGATCTGGAGCTACATACAAAGTATATTCCTGGTGGGTCAGAAACTATTTATGATGTTGATCAAAGAGTTGGTAAGAAAACACAAGTCATCCCAGTGTTGCCAGAGGATAGGTTCCTTTGTAGTTTCAGCCATATTTTTGCAGGTCAGTACTCATGGTATATCTTATTGTTGCTTTCCATTATGTTTCTGCTAATTCTCGACGGTTATATAATTCATTTCTTTGCTTTTCTGCATACCAGGTGGATATGCGGGAGGATACTATAGTTACAAGGTAGACTTATTAATATTACTATTCTCACATGGTTACATGGTATCTTTTGACATTTGTGTTTTCTAGCTGCTTCTCAGTCTTAAACATGATTGTGAAAGATCATAGTGTATTGCCATTACCATTATGATTGTAAAGTGCAACAACTTTAATTTTGCAAACCTAAATAGGTTTCAGATATGATTGGTATCGTTAACTTATTGACATTATCTTTATTGTGCTTGCCATTGTTTGTTTAGCTGTAATGTATGATTATTATGCACATTATGAAATACAATAAGAATCTACTTTATCTAGTAAAAGGTAGTAAAAATATATTAGAGCACTATTTTAGTGGTTTTTGTAACCTTAAGAGTTACTGGTCATTAACTTGCTTCATGGAGCTGGATATCATTCACAAATTTCCCTGAAATGCATTTAGGTTTGATTCATTTAGGTGAAATCAACATATTAGTTCATATGGATCAGAAAACATAGTGGTATAGTAGGAGATAAGGAAGTGCATGTTCATATTTTCTTCATTGAAACTGACTGGAACATTAACCAAGGGGACTAGGGGAGTAGATCTGAACAATCTAGTTTGGTTGACTGGATAAACCTTGTTCACTTTATGTGGTTATGGTGTATTAACAACCGGCAAATTTAAATATTGGACCTTCTAGAAACCATGCTGCTTTAAGATTTGATACTCTCCTCCTTGATTTCTCTTTACCATTTTGGAGTTTGTAAGTTCCATAGGTAATTACTATTACAACATTATTTGGAGAGTGATATTTATATAGAAAATCTTGGTCATTCTGTAGACATGCCAATCTATTTAGTGATGAATGAAAATTTATCTCTATTTTGAATTGTCCATTTGGTGTGTGTGTGTGTGTGTGTATTGCCAATCTCTCTCTCTCTCTCTCTCTCCATATATATATATACCCCAAAAGAAGACTGTTCCTCTACCCTTAATTTTCTTTCTAAATTCATGTCAATTTTGCAGTGGGCAGAGGTCTTATCAGCTGATGCTTTTTCAGCATTTGAAGATGCCGGGTTGGAAAATGACAAGGTATGACTACAAACTTATGGCATTGTTTGGGTTCTTTTATTTATTTATTTTTCAATTTCAATCTTATGTCTTGTAACTATTCTGTGGATGCTACAATTATGATCATGGTAACTGCTGTATTTATCTCTATTAATTATTTAATGATATTTTCTCATATATGTTTTCCAAATGAATCATTGTATTCCATGTAACACAACTTTATTTGCTTCTGTTTGTTATTTTGAATTTGATAGCTTAACATTTCAGTTCTATGGTTCTCATTACAAACAAATATATTAATCCACTGCATTTAGGGGAAGGCCTTTCAATGGAGTTTTTTTTTTTTTTTCTTTTTTCACAAGCTAGCCAATTAGCAATGTGATTTGAGACAGTGAATTATAGCAATGTCCCCTAACATTTGTTATTTTTAGGTATAAAAGTGAACACACAAACGTATATAAAGTAGCTTTCAGGCTCAAATAGACGAGTTTCTTTGGGGAAATTAGTAGATAAAAAGAAAATAGGAGTAATGATGGTTGTGTATTTGGGGGTATTACGGTTTTATCATTGGAGTGACCTTGTTAGCAACTTTGAATACATAAGAAGGGTACAAACTTGTTTTCATTATTCATGTTAAACTTTGTTTTCTCATGTTGTGCCTAATTTTGCATTTTATTCCCAATATTGTATTGATGCTACTTTTATCCGTGGTTTGCACGTTTATAATGCATCCATCTGATCTTTTGAAGGAACAGATCAATCTCTTAATATTGATAGTGGTTTTACTAAAATGGATACTGAGAATCAATTCTTGCAACAGGCTGTAAAGGAAACTGGTCACAGGTTCCGAGAGACCATTCTTGCTCTTGGAGGTGGAAAATCACCACTTGAGGTTAGACATGATCTACTTGTATATGCCTTCTGGTATTTCTCCTGTTGTGTGAAGCTTTTATAATCCCAACTCCCCTAACTTTTATTTTTCATTTTCAGGTTTTCATAGAATTCCGAGGGCGTGAACCTTCTCCTGAGGCACTACTACGGCACAATGATCTTTCGCCAATTGCAACCTCAGCTTGAACTCTATCATTTGTTTTGCAAAAATATGATTCAAAATTATGTGACAAATATGTGGACTCTCCCATGTAACTCTAATGTACACCGTCTCTTGATTGGTTTGTGGTTTACAATGATATTTATCTATTATAGTTATAGAGAAGGCTTTACAGTTTTTCCAGAAAAAGTTCTATCCCGGTGGATGACATTTTACATAAGAATTCACAATCATAAAGTAACTATTGATCATCTTTCTCCCATAGATGCTTTATGTAACTTCTCAAGTCAAAGTTTTAACCTAGCTAAGAAGCTTTTTGTAACGTACTGTAATTTTGACTATTTTTTCCACAACCTTTTTAACTACCAATTTGAACTATTTGGAATTTTGGAGCTTACTAAAGGGTTATATAACTTGAAACTGAAAATGCTTGACGAGGTAACTCGTCCGTGTATAACCAACCTTGGAGCCCAATGATGTCCACTAAATGTTTGATCAGATAATGGATCATTCCACTTTCACCCACCAGTCATGTATGTTCTAGGGGCTGTTTTGTATTATTGGGATTCGGCCTGCCCTTGAATCCTATTAAGCTGATAACAGTCAAGAAGGAAGAGAGAAAAAGAAGAGAAAAGAAGAGAAGAAAGGGAGAGAAAGAATGAGAGAGAAAGATCACTCTCCCATTTGGGTAGAATTGATTTATATTACTTATATTGTGGAAAAGACACATGTGCCCCTACTTAAGTAAGGGGCACTAAATCTAACATAATCTTACACATCAGCACATAAACATAAGTATAAAGACAAGACTACCCTTATATATTCAACACTAACACTCCCCCTCAAGTTGAAGAATATATATCTTATAATCCCAACTTGTTACATATGTATTCCATTCTTCCTCGACTCAACCCTTTAGTAAACAAATCTGTCCATTGGTTCTTTGTGTAAACATATGTAGTATCTATCACTCCACTTGACATATTTTCTCTCACAAAGTGACAATCAATCTCTATGGGCTTGGTTCTCTCATGAAAGATCGGATTAGAAGAAATATGAAGTGCAACCTGATTGTCACAGTAGAGTTTCATTGGAGTGTCAATAGTGTATCCCATTTCTTGTAGAAGGTTCTTCAGCCATACTAATTCACAAGTAGTATGTGCCATAGTTCTATATTTTGCTTCTGCACTGCTTCTTGCCACAATTGTCTACTTCTTATTTTTCCATGTCACCAGATTACCTCTAAGAAAAGTGCAATAGCCTGTGGTAGATCTCCTATCAGACATAGAACCGACCTAGTCAGCATCAGTATATCCTTCTATTTTAAATTTTCCACCACTCTTGTATATCAAACCACGACCAGGAGCCCCTTTTAAATACCTCGCAATTCTTAGAACTACATCCCAATGTGGAACCAACGGATTCTGCATGAATTGACTTACCACACTAACCGCAAATGAAATATCTAGCCGAGTAATGGTTAGGTAGTTAAGTTTACCTACAAGCCACTAGTATCTGATAGGGTCTTCAAACATTTCACCCATATTGCTACTCAGCTTAGTGTTAGTTTCCATAGGTGTTTTAGCTGGTTTAACACCTAATAAACCTGTTTCTTCCAGCAAATCAATGACATATTTCCTTTGCACAAGTTAATACTTTGCTTTGACCTTGCTACTTTTATCCCCAAGAAATATTTCAATTTACCAAGGCCCTTTGTCTGAAAATGTTCTTGTAGAAAAGCCTTCAACATATCAATGTCCATTTTATCATTTCCGGTAATAATAATATCATCTACATACACCACCAATAAGATCTTTCCTGCTTGAGAATCATGACTGAAGACTGAATGGTCAACTTGGCACTATTTCATACCAAACTTCTTTACTACCTCACTGAACCTACCAAACCGTGCTCGAAGAGACTGTTTAAGCCCATAAATGGCCTCCTTTGGTCTGCACACCTTATCGTCCTCCCCCTGAACAACAAACCTTAGTGGTTGCTCCACATAGACCTCCTCAAGTAGATTACTATGCAAGAAAGCATTCTTGATATCAAGCTGATAGAGGGGCCAATCATACATAGCAGCAAAAGAGATCACAACACGAACTGAACCAATCTTAGCAACCGGGGAGGTCTTTGTGTAGTCAATACCATAGGTTTGGGAATACTCTTTGGCAACCAGTCTAGCTTTCAACTGCTCTACACTACCATCAGGTAAGTACTTAACAGTATAAACCCACTTACAACTAACAACCTGCTTACCAGGAAGAAGATGAGTGATGTCCCATGTGTGATTATGAGTTAAAGCTGAGAGTTCTTCTTCCATTGCACTGCGCTATCTTGGAGAGGCAAGGGCTTCCCGGACATCCTTAGGGACAACAACAGAGGACAACAAGTAGATAAACTGGCGATGGAAAGCAGAAAGGTGGGTGGGAGACATAATTAGAAATAGGGTGAAGGGTACAACTACGTTTACCTTTCCGCATAGCAATGGGAAGATCAATGTCAGATACTGGGGGTGGAGCTAGTGTGGGGACAACTGTCGGATCTCTCGACAATGATGGAGCTGGAGGAGGAGCCGATACATGTGGGCGATGTGTATACACTTAACCGTTAGGTGGTGGCACCGGAGGCAAGGACTTGGTTACAGCTGGAACAAGAGGAACAAAATCTGCAACTAGAAGAGGAAGAGGAGGAGGTGATGAGGAGGAAGAAACATCACCGGACCCCAAGAAAAATAAAATATACTCAAAGAAGGTAACATCAATACACACAAGGAACGCCGAGAGCTAGGATGATAACATTTATACCCTTTCTGAGTCCGGGAATAGCCAAGGAAGATGCACTTAATAGATCGTGCACCTAACTTGTCCCTTTCTGGCCCTAGATTATGGACAAAGTAGACACACCCAAAAACTCGAGGAGATAGAGGAAATGGAGACAAGGTAGGAAACAAAGTGGTGAATGGAGAATGACCATCAAGGATAGACGTGGGCATCCAGTTAATCAAGAAGCAAGAAGTAAGCACCACACCACTCCAAAAGGGTTTGGGGACATTCATGTGATGCATGAGAGATCGAGTTGTTTCCAAAAGATGAAGATTCTTTCTCTCAGCCACTCCATTTTGTTGTGGGGTGTAGGTGTATGAAGTCTGATAGATAATGCCATGTTGGTCCAAGTATTCTTGAAATGATGAAGAAAAATATTCACGACCATTATCGGAACGAAAAATTTTGATGTGCACCAAATTGGTTGTGAATCTCAACATAAAATTTTTGGAAAATAGTAAACAATTCACTCATTTCTTTCATTAAATAGAGCCATGTCGTCCTTGAATAATCATCAACAAAAATGGAAAAATATCTATATCCATTGTATGACGTTACTTTATAAGGACCCCAAACATTTGAATGAACCAAAGAAAAATGACTCAACATACGGTTATCAACCTTATGACTAAAGGGAACACGATGATGTTTCCCTAACTAACACGACTCACAATCCAAAACAGAAAGATGACTCAACAAAGGAACCAAAGACTTCAAAACTTTCAGTGAATGATGACCAAATCGACAGTGCCACTGAAGAGGAGAGAGAGATGACTAGAGAGTTGTTGACATTTTTCCACCACCATCAAGATAATATAATCCACCGACTTCATGCCCTCCATCAATCTTCACCCCTGTCTTGAGATCCTGAAAAACACATGAAGAAGGGCAAAAAGTAATAGAGCAATTAGGTGACTTGGTCAACTTACGAACAGACATAAGGTTAAACGAAAATTTAGGGACATACAAAACTAAGGATAAAGGTAAAGGAGTCATGCTAACACTGCCAACACCACAAATGGAGGATGTTGAACCATTAGCACGGGTAACAGATTGTGATGTTGAGCAATGAGAGAGGGAAGAAAACACACATGGAGTTCCAGTCATGTGATCGGAGGCTCTAGAGTCAATAATCTAGGGATTGGGTGTGGATGCGAGACAAGCCATACCTGAGTGTGCGAGAGTGGTCGTGTTCTACTGAGATGTGGCTTGAACAAACCTCTCATACTCATCACGAAAAACACTCATCATCTCCTTCCCGAGAATATCTGTGGATGTAGGAAGCATCTGATCAGCCGAATGACTCTCTTGTCTGAAGCGACTATCACTAGTCATGGAATGATTGGTCCAAGTTGAAGGTGGACCATGCAAGTCATAGAAATAATTAATGGTATGTCCATTCATACCACAGTGTGTACACCTCCTCGGACCCGAACTACGTCCTCGGCCACGAGCTCCCCCTAAATCTCTACCTCTAGTACGACCACCACCACGGTTATAGGTAGGTCCACCACCACCACTCCGACTATATACCAGTCCACTGCTACCATTACGGGCCAAATTGAGCTCCTCGAACTCCACCTCTAACACCACTGCCCCTCGATACTGCAAAGGCTGATCTATCGGAAACACTAGTGTTCTCGGTAGATCCAATGGAAATCCTCCTAAGTCGAGCAAACGCTTCTTCTAAGGAAGGGAGAGCTGATCCTCCTAGTATTTGGGCCCGCACTGGTTCATACTCAGACTTCAGCCCCACCAAAAATCGAGTTACATCAAGTTGTTCTCTCTATTGTTATTGGATTTTGACATCAGAAGTGAGGGGGTGATAAACATTCAACTTATTACGAATGTTTCTCATACTAGCATAGTACTCCTCAAGACTCTGATTACCCTATTGTAGATTAAAGTATTCCTGATACAGCTGATATACTCTGGTTGTATTGTCTTGACCCGAATACAACTTCTTAGCATGATCCTACACTTTTTTGGCAGTGTCAAGAAACATGAAGTTTACACTAATCCTGGGTTCCATAACCATGTGATAATCTATGCATCTTCTTGTTCCCAGTCATCATACTCATGAGAATCGATGGAGGGTTTTTCTTCTCTTATGTGTTTCACATTCTTCTTTGCCTTAAGAAAAACTTCTACAGATTTAAACCAATGTACATAATTTTCTCCATTCAGTTTAATGGAGGTCATTTGAACATTCAAGTAGCTAGTAGGGACCATCACATTAGTCTTGCTGTTATTGCTATCTCCCATAGCTGAATTCTGATATTGTTGAATTTGGCACACTGCACACTAGACCACACCACACACTGAACACATTGGTTTCAGCACTTAGTATTGCTGAAAATTGCACTCTTTACACCACAAACCCTACCCCACAACTACTTGAACACTCACCACACTATTTGAGGACCACTCCCCTTTCGAATCATACTGAAAGAAAAAATAAACCCTAACACACTACAATCTGAAATCCCACCATACAATCTGAAACAGACTTATGATTTGATTCACAACACAAAATTGCATAGAAATCTCTTACCTAATCACTTGAAATTCAGACCACACAAGACATCCACTACACCACACGAATCAGCCCTCTTCTCTTCATCGATTTGGGGTGGGCTTCTTAGAAACCACAACAATCAACCACAAACAGTACAACTGGAGGCATAGAAACCTCTAAGGGAAAAGGGCGACCATTCCTTTTCAGCCCTTTCCCTTATCTCCAACAGATGATAAAGAAACCAAGAGAGAACCCTAGACTGGGTGCGTAGAGAACAGAATTCTGGGCAGGTCTGATTTGCTCAGTTTTGCTCTAATACCATATTAGGATTTGACCTGCCCTTGAATCCTATTAAGCTGATAACAGTCAAGAAAAAGGAAGAGAGAGAGAGAGAAGAAGAAGAAGAAGAAGAGAAGAAGGGAGAGAAAGAATTGGTTCGAATGAGAGAGAAAGATCACTCTCCCATTCGGCCAGAATTGATTTATATTACTTATATTATGGGAAAGACACATGTGCCCCTACTTAAGTAAGGGACACTAAATCTAACATAATCTTACACATCAACACATAAACATAAGTATAAAGACAACACTACCCCTACATATTCGACACTAACATGTGTCAATGGCGTTTAACTGATAAACACTTGGGAAATTTATGGTTTGCATTCTCTTGGAAATGTTTATCGGTTTTTTTGTATGTATTGTCCCAAACTCCACTCATGTTACAGTATCCCTCTTGTATTGTAATGGATCCCCTTGTCATTGTTCTCAGTTGTACAAATTTATAAAAATTTACGAGATGAATGAAATCTAAATAAAAAAAAATCCTAAATGTTTTGTGCAAAGTTGTCTCAAAAAATGAAAAAAAAAATATCTTTAAATATTTTCTTACAATTTAGTGCCATTACATGCCATATGTGTCAAATAGTAAAATGTCTTTTATAGATTTGAAAAAACATTATTTCTGGCAATTTTCTGATAAATGGTTTTTATGTTAGAGAATGAACGCCTACTTGGGCTATCAATACCAAACACCATTTTAATCCACAAATATAAGCTAGATGTTTGATGGCAATAACATGACACAGGACAAGTTTGGAAGTGGTTAAAAATATGTGCTTATTGGAATAAACACTTATATTGGGCTAGGGTCACACCAATAAGCAGTTATTGACATTTGGGAAATAAGTCCGAAATAAATGCTTATTAAGAAGCCCAAAATTCTGATTTATTTTTAGTGCTTATACAACATTGAAATTTTACTTCCAAAACACTCCTTGGTTATATTTTAAAATGCCAATATTGCCCTTTGCTCAGAACATAGGATATTATTCTTTTCATAAACCCCATAGGAGTGGTGGCACTATTCCAAACTCAAACTAGAAGCTTGTGCGTCCATGTTGGTGAATATTCTACTCTACTCATTTTTTTTCATTTTCTTATCTTCAACCGAACGACCACTACATGCGTCCAACCCTTTTAATCATTTTTTTTTTTTGTGAATACTATCTTATTCTTTTTCTAAGCTCGAACCAAGCTTTTGCATCCAAATTGGTGAATATTCTTCTCTAATCTTTTTTTTTTTTTTTTTTTTTCGTTTTCTCATCTTCAACCGAACAGTGAACATGGTGCCCAGCCCAATTACCCTTTTTTTTTCTATGAATACCTATTTGTTCTTCTTCCTAAATTTGTCTTTTTAAATGAATAAGTGCTTATTATAAAAAAAACCACCAAAATGTCTAATATAAAATACGTACTTTTTTTTTTAAATAAGTACTTGAAAACTGGGTGCCAAATACACTTGTTTATAAGGTGAACAAATACTTATTTTTTAAGTAATCACTCGATTCACTCCCAAACTTGGCCTTTAATCAATCGATAAACTTTTGAGAAGAAATTCGGTCTAGCAGTGAAAAAGGGATGTGTGGTTAATTAATGCTGAAGAAAGAATGGAAGCTGCTGGGCTTGGTGCGGAAGGTGGGACTAGCTTGTCTGTGCATATAAGCATGCCCAGCTGCCCAGTAACAGAACAGAGATGAGATCACCAATACTACATGACTCCCAAATGATTCATTTGGAGAAGCCTTGCTTTAAAAGCATGAGTTATCAAATTCTTAAAAGTTAAAAAAAACAAAACAACGTTCACTTCGTTTTCATTCCTCCTTGTGAGACAAAACAAAAGTACAAAAACAAACCCAATGTCGTTACATTTTTGGCTTTCAGAGGGGAAATGACTCCTCAGTCCTCTTGCTTCTTCCCATTGGTCAACTCTTACCCTCCCTTCAATTAAAATTTCCCTTTCTCTTGTCTCTTGTAGGGGATGAAAGCCATTAAGCCAACAAAACAGATCCAGCACGGAGGACGAACGAAGGTTCTTTCGATTTTTCTTTTTTCCTTGTATGCCGCATTTTCTTGTTGAAGGTTCCTGTTGTAATTGACGAATTCGAGCTTCCTTCTCTCTTCTTCTTATTCTGCTACTGCTGCTCTGGTCTGGGGTTAGTTTAATTTCCCGGGGTCTCCTTGATTCACACCCCGTGGTTTGGCGTTTGTTCGTTATCTCTATGTACCTTTCTTTCTTATTGCGTTTGGGGTAGAAGTGAGAGGAGGAAATGGCGAGAGCCGGAGGAATCACGAACGCGGTCAACGTCGGCATCGCAGTGCAAGCTGATTGGGAGAATCGAGAGTTCATCTCCCACATCTCCCTCAACGTTCGTCGTCTCTTCGAATTCCTCATCCAGTTCGGTAAGCAAGTCACTCTATAGCATCTCGAACGTTCTGATTCCCTCTGAGTAATTTCTTTTCAGTTCCTCATTAAATTGCATAGCTTTGTGTGTTATATTCTGTTGGCTGTTATGTTGTCTCTCTTTCATTAACAATTTAATAGGGGCTTTGCTCGGAGTTTGAGAAACAAGAATAGGATCTTCAATGGTTCTAGGGCTTTGAATTGTGCCCGAACAATCTGATGCTGTCACCGATGGCCCAGGAGAGGGTTATTCCTATTTGTGCGCTCACCTTTCAGGATAATTGTGTATAGGACCGTAGATAATTCCGTTTCGTATCAGGTTTGATTTCTATATGGGGGTTCCAATCGTTGGATTTTTAGTTATCTAGAAAAGGGAAAATAGGAAAAGTTCAATTTTTTTCTTTGATTGGTTTGGATTATTTGCTTTCAAAAGCTCAAACTTCTGTTTCTGTAGTTGCATACTGAGGTTACTATAATAAGTCCTTCATATCCTGTATGTGTTCTTAGAGTTAACTGCTTGCCACAGATATTGCTTGTAACTCTTCATCCTGTATTTGTGTTCTTTAAGTTAGCTGCTTTCCACAGATGTTGCCCTCAGTTTTGTGTCTTTTTCTCATCGGACCTAATTTTCTCATGTCTGACTTGTTCTGAGAATATCATTTCAAAAAAATGGGATCAATTGTTTGGAGGAGTCTGATCACCGGTTACTGCATCTCTTGGGAGGGAACCTTTTTGTGTATGGGCTTCCTTTGACACTGGTTCATGGGTTTAACCATATTTAGAAGGTCCAAATTTTGTCTTAATATCATCTGTTCATCCTATTGAGTATTGATCGTTCTCCTTGTCAGGTTTCTAGCATGAAGTTTTCTGTTCAGGGAAGGATGGTCTCTCTATGGTTGCAGGTTTGATCAGAAGTATAGGTTATAAATTTCTGCAAAGGGGCATTAGCTTTCTTTGAGTTTGATATTAATGCCCTTGGTAAAGGTCATCAATTTACTTTCAACTAGTGGTCAACATATATCAGTGCCAGGATGTTATATGATTTATTTATTTCTTCCTGCCTTTAATTTGTATTTTCTAATTTCTTTGATTTTTCTGCCTTCAGAGGCTACAACAAAGAGTAAATTGGCATCCCTGAACGAGAAGCTTGATTTGTTAGAGCGCCGTCTAGAATTGCTAGAAGTTCAAGTCAGTACAGCATCAGCCAATCCTTTTCTTTTTACCTGATATTCCCCATCCAGCTTATGTTATTTATGGTAAAATTTTAGTCTTATAAACAGCCTGCTAATTGTATTTGTGGTTAACTCTCATCATTTTGGAACCAGTCAGAAATCAATTAATCTTTCTGTTTTGTGTTGTCACTAACTGTGATTCCATGAAATTGTAAGGTCTTTCTCATAGTTTTCAAGGCGCCAAGGCGAGGCTGGGCATCAGGGGGGCGCCTTGTCGCCTAGGCAATGGATTTTATTATATAGAAAATATAGATCCTAGGGTAGTTTCCTAGGTACCATAGCCATATTTCCTTAATAATTATTCATAATTTTCATAAGAAAAGTATAGAGTTCATGTTAAAGTATAGAAAATCAACATATTCGTGAGAAGAAAAAAAGAAGGAAAAGAAAATTCAAAAAATATAGGGTCTGAACCCTTATTTTTGTTATAGGAAAAGAAGAAAAGAAAAAGTATTTTACAATACATAGTACAAAACTACTAGGCGGTTAGGCGAGGTGCGCCTTGCCGCCTAGGTGTTGCCTTGACAACTATGGTCTTTCTGTGGAAACAGAATATGAAAAAAACAAGTTGCAAGATATTTTGAGGTCAAATTATAACTAGTTAATGTTGTAGTACTGCTGAACTCAGATTGGAGAATGTGTAATGTCTTGGGTCTGCAAAACTAAATAAAGGTGTGAACCTGCCTGTGTTGTGCAGTTGAATCTGCTACAGGTGCTATTAGTAGATACCTAAATTTGTAAAAGAGATCAGTCTGGAAGTAACTGGGAGTATCAAGTATGTTTGCTTATATCTTTTGGCGATATTAATAGGACATCAAAAGGCTTCTATGATGCATTTGAATCTGCATGTATAAACGAACTGTGCTTTTATTATTTTATTTTTGGCTTAATGGGACTACACAATGGGAAGGTAGCTCATCCCCCATCCTCTTTACCCTCAACCCTAGTGACAGTGGTGCATTTAAACAAACTAGAGGTGGACAATCCGAGCCAGATTGGAAAGGTTTTTCTAGATTGTAACATAGAAAACTGAATATAAGATCAATTCAGAAAAATCTAGAGCTAATATTTCAGAGTGGTACTCCATATTTCAGGTTTAATGGTGGGAGATTTKTTTTTTTTTTTTTTTTTTTTTCATGGCTAGCCCCATTCAGGAGTTCGAATCTGCCAACCACAAGACCCCACAGCCATACAATCTCTTGTTGTATTACATGGGGAAATGTTTCGAAATCCGGATGTACAGCCATGGTGTCTTTGTGCACAGGATGTGGCCAGTGTTGTGCACTTGAGATCAGCTGCTTGCAGTGCTGTGTGTAAGTAGTTATACAAATAATCACGAGTGGATACATCAATGTTCCATAAACATGGGTACGAGTGAACACATCAGTGTTCCATCCACGTGGGACCTACACTCATGTGTATTGAATACTGATGTGTCCACTTGTGATTGGTTACATAGCCGCTTATGCACAATGGTGCAACTAGCAGATCACTCAGTGTTTTGTGGTCATCAGGTCTGTAACTCTCCAATTGGTCCAACATATTCTCTTTTGGTAATCTGTTTCTCTAGGGTTTCACCAACCTAAAACCCTGTTTACATTCTTTTGATGGCATCCATGCAGATTTTTCTTAGCTTTTTTCTGTCAGATACATAAGGCTGGTTTGAAGGAAAAAGTAGGGAAATCTTTACAAATCTTGTATGGATTTTCCCACCTTTTCTTTTCTTTTCCCACCTTTTCTTTCAAACCAAACATAAAGTTTTAAACTGCAGATTTCAGTTCGCGAATGAAGAATTGTAAATAGCAACTTCTAGAAATATGACAAATTGACAATTGTGGAACTTAAGGGGGATTGCGGGGACGGATACAGTATTAATAAATGAGATGCATGAAATAAAATTGATTACGTAAAATATTCTACCAAATAATACCCGGCCAGTCTTCTACTACAAATCATGGTTTTTAAAAACGATCCGGAGACCGAACTGGTTAGGGGTCCGGTTAATGATTGGTCCATTCTGATAAAAAAAATTAAAAAAATTAAAAAAACAAAAAATGGTTAAAATTGTTTGAATGATTCGAACGGTTAATCGCTTGGGTCAGCGATTTGCTGATCAAAATCAATAATTTTGGACAAATTTTCAGTTTTGGGGAAAATTAAAACCGATCACCTGACCGGTTTTCAGTTTTTCTAGTCCGGTTTTAAAAACTACAAACTACAAAATTTAATTTAATTAATTTAACAAACAAGCAATTTCATAGCTGGGCTTGGCCAGATTGTCACGTCCTCTCTGGTTCCTGGAAGCAAAGCGGAGGATCGATTATTGTAATAGTGTTGCCAGTAGATGAGCTAAGCCATTTCCATTGGGGTCCATCCCAAAAAATGCTGACGTTGAGGTTCATCAGTCCTTCATATGGATACGTTATGGTTGTGTTCATGCAACCCCAATATTTTGGGATCCATATCAAGGCTTTCAAGAAGTACCTAAAAAAAAGAGGGCAATGAAGGCGATAAAGAGATTAAAAATCAAATTTTTATATAATTATAATTTTGATATATTATTTATTTCGTTAATGTTTATAAAATACTTATGTTTAATAATGTTTTTTTTTTTAATTTTAACTTAAAACTATTGAACATAAATATATGGTATTTGGCTAGATTGCATATTAACAATAAAGTTAATAAAAATTTATTTTATTTTATTTATTATCACAAGCTAAGAGGTGGCCTAGTGGTTCAACAAGTTAGACAAAAGATGGATTAGGCATTGAGACTGAGTGTTCATGTATACCGTGCCAATATGCGGGAGCCATGGCCCCCCCTATGGTTCAAAAAATCTCCACTGAAATACAGCTTTCCATTTAAATTTTCCCCTCCCCCTATGGTTGGTTTCCCCTATCATTCATACTTCATTTATGTTTTGGTGCCCCTTGTAACAATTTCCTGACTCCACCCCTGCATGTAACATACTAGTCGCAGCATATCATGTATCAGTTCTTTGGGATACCGATATGATACATCCAATACGGGACATATCATATCGATATTTTAAACCTTAATCGGCAGATGTGTATCAACACTTAAACCACACACCTTTTAGGTTTCTTTTAGTTTCCTTAATTTCTTTTTAATTTTCAGTTTTAAGACTGATTTTATAATATTGTTTAATAAAAAAAGATTCCCAAAGATACCTGATGTATTGGTCCTAGGTGGTGGTAGTCCAGGGCATGGAGCTTGGAGTGACGTTTGGAATCACTGCTATCAGTATCAAGTGTTGGGAGTGTCTGGGATTATCTCGCATGAGTAAGTGTAGTAGCCTAGTGAAGAACTGCACCATTAAGGCTATGTTTGGTTTGAAAGAAAATGTAGGGAAAGGAAGGGAAAAACGAAGAAACCTATACAATGTTTGTAAAGGTTTCCCTAAATTTCCCTTCCTTTCCCTGCATTTTCCTTTAAACCAAACATAGTGAACACTAGAACTCATCCATAGTGAACTTAAAAAGTGAAACTTCGTTTTGCAATATGTTATGAAAAAACCAATTCACCCATACATAAACAACCACACACACAGCGACCTAGCAAGTCATACTGGGGAAGGAATTAGTTACATCATTGGGTTGTGCATTTTTTCGATCTTTCTAGTGTTCAGAAGGTATAGACGTGTAGGCCTTGAGGTCCCCATTAACGCACTGTGGATTAAACTCCATCATCTTGATGATGCCCATGGGCCGAAGCTCTGATGCTATGACCCATGATCATAGTCATTAACTACCCTATGCATACCAATTCGAGGTGAAGTCAAAAAGTGTTTTGAGTGTTTGGTAAGTGTAGCTGATGTAGTATATGTTTGGTATCGATGCTGCAGATACAATACCGTTTTCTATGCTGTTGATGTGTGGGTTGGAATCACCGTTTTCTAAGGAAACAGTGTCATTTTTTTTTTTGAAACATTACTATCAGGTAGGGCATTTCCTAGAGAAACAACAACACCTTTTGTTTGGTACCAGTGCTCCATATTTGTCTTCAGCAACGGTACCCATTATAGGAAGTCCACGCCACTGCTACATCGTATCCTCATTGACAGCAACAAGCTCCAATTTAAGAAAATGTCAAATTCAGCGTTGTTCTAAACCATGCCTTCTCGATTTTCAAGGCATGGCTTGAAGCACCATTTTTTATGAAAAAATGGTTCCAAACATATTAATGTTTCCTGGAGCACCATTTTTTTTTCCAATGTAACACTGATGTATCATTGTTTTCTAGAGCAATGGCATCGATGCCAAACAAACACCTTGTAATTGTGTCCACCCAGCATCCCTCTCAGCACTAAACCTGTGTAATTGTAGAGTTCGGATCATTTGTCAACAAAATATGTTCCAACACCACACATCTCATGCATGATGGACCCCAATTTCATAACGAAATGTGTGATGTCAGATCAAGTTATTGGGCTTCCACCCTTTAATCCCCAATAATGTGTAATATGCAATACATAAAAAAAAGAAAAAAGAAAAAGTGTTTGTATTTTTTGAAAGGGAAAATTCCTGATAGGTACCTGTACTTTAGGCCGAGTGCCAATTTAATACCCGAACTTTAAAATGCGACAATCTAGTACCCAGACTTTCATTTTGCAACAATCTAATACCCGATATTAACTAGCCGTTAAATGACATGTAAAAAGACAAAAATGCCCTTCAAGTGTAAACTCCCAACTTGATGAAAGTAGAATTTAGTGATGCTCATACTGTAAATGGGGTTAGTATGTACCATAGATTTAGTGAAAGTCCGTTTTCCTACAAAAGACAAAAAAGAAGCTTTCTAGTTTGATGCATTTTCTCCACCACATATTACAGGGGTAGATGTATTTTTTTCTAACACAAAGGGATCCCCAAATATTCTAAATTTTTGTCAAGAGCAGTCATTCTCATTTGTCTCCAAAATATCAACAACCCCTTCCCTATTGACTTCAAGTCTTGATAACTTGTGGAAGCCTTTTAAAATATCCAAAATATCAGCAATCCCTTCACTATTGGCTTTTCCAAACAAATGAACATTATCAGCAAACAACAAGTGTGAGTTGGAGGGGCATTCCTATGGAAAGCTTTTGATCATTATTAGCTTTTCATATTAATCTTCATATCCCTTTCATAAAAGAAATAGATAAGGAGAAATAGGGTTCCCTTGTCAAATGCCCCGGTTAGGGAAAAGAAACCCGTAGGTGTTCCATTGATCAGGACTAAGAATCTAGTTGAACTAATGCTTTCCCATATCATGTTATACTAGTCTTGTGAGAAGCCTAAAGACCTAAAAACCCACTTCAGATAGTCCCATTCCATAGTATCATAAGCCCTAGAAATATCCAACTTTTTCGCCATAAAACCCCCTCTAGTTTTTTTTTTTTTTTTTTTTTTTCAGGAAGTAAAAAATCTCTTCGGTTATAACTATGCTATCTTGTATTTGCTTGGAATAAAGGTTGTTTGGAAAGGGAACACACATTTATGCAATACAGCTTTTAACCTATTTGCCAGAATTTTAGGAATTATTTTGTACAAAATATTACATAATCTTTTTGGCCTAAAATGTTTGACCTGAGAAGGATTTTTGGATTTAGGAATTAAGATCAAGAAAATGTGGTTAATGATGCCCACAATTTTTTTTTTATTCTTAAAGAAATCACATACAAATTCAAAAGTATATAAAGTCATTTCATTGCAAAACCTTTAAATACACTAAAGCTGCTATTGAAAACGGTGCAAATGGAGTGTAAATCCTGGTTCAGGGTAAATTTGCACTGTGGTTCATTTTTGCATGTATTTGGCAACATTACATTTATACATTGACAAATGACAGAAAACACATTTTCTAATGCATATTTACATTGATAATAAGATGTAAAAGTACATCAATAAAAAAGAAGTAAATTTGCATTCAAGTGGGTTTTTGATAATAAAAGGCATGTGCTTTATTGGAATACGTATTTGCATCCATTATAGGTAAAAGTCTATTTGGTAAGAAGGTAAATTTGTTAGTATAAAACTAACCCAACTTTGTAATTTATATGAATTATTTTACACTCTACATATTTGTATTCACACTTATTTACATCATTTCCAAATGCAACCTACAGTAGGAATCACATCAAGTCCCAATGCCTTACCACTTCCTTTATTACTTCCTCCACAATTGGCATGGTATTTTTGTCCCTACTTTTTAACCAAACATTTCCTGTTGAATTAGAAGTTTTTCTTTCAAACTCTCAAGGTCTTTCCTTCAATTTTCATTTTATAAATTTCTTATCGCGTGTTCTAGCTCAAAAAGTAATTGATCAACTCAATCCACCTTCGTATTCACATCCCCAAAATTTTCCTTGCTCCAATTTTTAAGTTCTGCCTTTATTCTATCCATCTTTTGTGTGATTTTGTGGCTAGTGGTAGGATTTTCACAATTTCAGTACACTCATTTTCCATTAACCAACATCAACATGGAAAAGCTTGAAAGGCTTTGGTTTATTATTTTTCACTTGGATTCAGGTGGATTATCATTGATTTATGACCTGATCCCCACTTAGGGCCAATTATGGTTGCTATTTTTTATGAAATTTAAGAGATCTTTTGAGAAAAACTCTATCTAATTTTTTCTCAATTCTACCCAAACCTAGCTACCCATTCAGCCAAGTTTTCCACCCACCCACAACATTATTTTCCGTTAATTAAAATTCTTCCACAAATGACCAAAAAATTATACTTACCCGAGTATTTAAACCACTGTCACTCTCAAATTCTTCATCAAGATTTACAGTCGATATTATGTTAAAGTCACCCACAATTAAACAAGGAATATTATTTGAGTTAACACACTATAATTCATCAGTAAAATGTTCCTAGAAATTAGCTTTATATCTTTTATAATGTTCATCATATAAAAACGCAATAACCAATTATGATTAAGGAGAAAATATTTAACAAACAAGAGCATATAGTTTTTGCATACCTTTACCACGTCCAAGAAAATGCTAGTCCCCTTGCTAGACCTTCAACAAGAACACACATAAAATTAGGATATTTCAAACTCATATTCAACTTGGTCATCTTTTCCTTTGAGACTTTTGTCATTGAAAAGAAAAGTATATCAGGACTACACTGAGAAATAAATTAGGTTTCCTTGTCTTTTCCTACCTTTTCCTTCAAACCAAACACAGCCTATTTCCAATATCACTTCCTTGTTATCTCAAAATTACAGTTTCCAGTTCCAGAACAAGAATGTAAAGGACTAAGGAAACAAAAACAATCAACGTAAAGGATAAAAATGTCATTTACATTTGTCAACGGCAAATGTTTTCGGTCGGAACTTGACAGGGAGACAAGTCTCTAGAAGGTTCTATGTCTACCTTCTTCTGTTTTCTCCCTTCCCATTTTCTATCCGACCCCTTCGTGCAAAAACCCTAAACCCTGGAAGAACCCGAATTCCATCCATCCAACTCTTGAAGGTTCGTTAGTCCTCTTTTCTAACAGAATAAGAGAAGCTTTCCTTTGCCGTTAGTTTTCTACTAATTTCAGTTGAAATTCCCGTGGGGAGTTCTTCCGGAAATTCAGGGCCTCGCAGCATTCATTGGTGCTTAAAAGTATTACGTAGATTTTATTTTTATTACTTTTGCGCCTGTGGTTAGTAGGCTTGGAAGCTAAATTTCTAGAGCGTCTTAAATTCCGAACAGCCAGCAGGAAGACTATGGCCACTTCGGTTCTTCTCAGATCGTTGAGGCGTTCGTCGTATCTCTCTAGTTGCGCATCAGTATGCCTTCTCGACCTACTCCTCGATATGTTTTGATCTCGTAAATTACCATTTCTTCATTTCGAGTGGTTGCCTCGTTTTCGTATTCTTTTAGCAATGTAGATCATCAGAGTCGTTCGGTTTCGGCTTCCTTTGATATATTAGGTCTCGGTATTGCCATGTTCTTTTGATTGAACCAAATTCTTGATTTCATTTCATTTCTTTTTTTCTTTTTCTTTT
>NW_010729279.1:324441-335623 GCF_000365185.1 Nelumbo nucifera | reverse complement strand
TATATTAGGTCTCGGTATTGCCATGTTCTTTTGATTGAACCAAATTCTTGATTTCATTTCATTTCTTTTTTTCTTTTTCTTTTTCTTTTTTTTTTGTGTGTGTGTGTGTGTGTGTGTGTGACAGAATCACAGATTGAGCACTGCATCATACTACAGGTCGATTCAGATTTCTTAATCAGGTTGTGTGTTTATGTATTGCGTTTTTCAGATTTCAATCTGAGATTAATTTAATCTACCTTTGGGTTGGTAATGGTGAGATAAAGTGGCAGATTTAGAAGATTGCACCAAGGACGAATCCGCTCAATAGCTGATACTCTTTTCTTTTTCCCTTTATTCTTCTTTTATTTTTTTATCGGAACGTAGAAAGGGTAGTTATTTGATTAATGATAACCATAGGGTTCTGTTGTATTAGTGAAGGAAAGAACTTGCATTATTATTTCTTAAACTTAAAGTTGCATGATCATCCAATTCCCTGTGAAATAGAACTGCGAATGGAACTTTGGCCTTTGTAGTTTGGGTTTTCCCTTCTTTTTATCCTAATATTTTTTGTTCTTGCATTTCATTTTAAAATGGGAGAAGATTAGACTCTTGTGGCTTATTCAACTAGTTTATAATCCAGTGGACCTAAGATTTCCAGATATGAATATGGACATTATATAGATACAATACAAAGAATGAGAATACGACACCTACATGTACACAACTATAAAATATTTCATTTACATGTTCATAGAATGTGACAATGTATTCTTGCTCTAAAATATACTCTAGTAGCATCCATACAATATTTGGTATTGTATTGGGTATATGACATGTCTGAGACAGCTAAGCTGAACATAAAAGAGGTCTTGGACATGATTGTGGATTAACTATGGTGTCTATTTTGTAGTAATTCATCTATTATCTATTGCATAGTAATCCTGTGGAATTTAACAGTTTTAAGTTGATACTTGAGGGTATTCTAGATTGTCTTTTGTATGTTCTTACGTATTTCTAGTACTTGTCTTGATTAGCTTAATAAATAATAAGGCTGCATACTATTGTATGCCAAATTTAATCTACTTGTATTATGTTCTGTATGAAATAAATGTCTAAAACATCATTCTGAAAGATGGAATCTAGCAGTTATGAAATTACCTGTTGCCTAATGGTTGTAAAATACAAACCCTTGCCTTTCCAACTTGATATGATATTCCTATTTTTGTATAAGAAGAGCTGTCAATATAGCTATGATTGTTCCATCTGGGATTAATTGGGGACAAACTTGAGCAAATTGTCTATAGATGTTTTCTTACCTATTTTGGATGCACTATGCAGTTGACTGAAAATGCCAAGATCTCATGGGCCAATTCTCCATTTGGTCACAAATGGGCAAGTCTGTCTAGGCCATTCAGGTACTTGTTAGTTGTTAATGGTTTTGTTCATATCTCTGCATTTAATTATACTTGAATATTTTGTTAACTGGGATAATATTTGTTATGATCTAGCTCAAGGCCTGCTGGGAATGATGTTATTGGAATTGACTTGGGTACCACGAACTCATGTGTTTCAGTAATGGAAGGAAAGGTTGGATTTTGTACAGGGGACCTTCATCTTTCAGATCTTTTACAATTCTGAAAGTGTTATTTCATTCTCAAGGAGTTTCATCTGGTTATATCTAATTATAGGGTTTCATCTGGTGCAGAACGCAAAAGTTATTGAAAATTCTGAAGGAGCTCGGACCACTCCATCTGTGGTTGCTTTCAACCAAAAGGGCGAGCTACTTGTGGGAACTCCAGCCAAACGCCAAGCTGTGACAAACTCAACAAACACTCTTTTTGGGACCAAACGTCTTATTGGGAGAAGGTTTGATGATCCTCAGACACAGAAAGAGATGAAAATGGTTCCATACAAGATAGTCAAGGCCCCTAATGGTGATGCCTGGGTTGAGATCAATGGGCAGCAATACTCGCCAAGCCAGATTGGGGCTTTTGTTCTGACTAAGATGAAAGAAACCGCAGAGTCTTACCTTGGGAAGTCTGTTTCCAAAGCTGTGATCACCGTTCCAGCTTATTTCAATGATGCACAAAGACAAGCGACAAAGGATGCAGGAAGAATTGCTGGTCTAGATGTACAGAGAATCATTAATGAACCAACAGCTGCAGCACTTTCATATGGGTTGAATAACAAGGAGGGTATCATAGCTGTCTTTGATCTTGGTGGTGGCACTTTTGATATTTCTATACTAGAAATCTCAAATGGTGTTTTTGAGGTATAATTTACCTTGACCTTTTCCTTTTTCTTCTCTTGGTTTGGAGTTTCTTCATCTTTATTTCTCTCAATTCACTCCCTCTCCTTCAGGTCAAAGCCACTAATGGTGATACATTCTTGGGTGGGGAGGATTTTGACAATGCCTTGTTAGAATTCTTGGTGAGTGAGTTCAAGAGAACAGAAGGGATTGATCTTTCGAAGGACAGGCTAGCCCTGCAGAGACTTCGGGAAGCAGCAGAGAAAGCTAAAATAGAACTTTCATCCACATCTCAGACTGAAATCAACCTTCCATTCATCACTGCCGATGCATCAGGTGCAAAACATTTGAACATTACATTGACTAGGTCAAAATTTGAGAGTTTGGTGAACCACTTGATTGAAAGGACCAGAAACCCCTGTAAGAATTGTCTGAAGGATGCTGGTATCTCCACCAAGGATGTGGATGAGGTTCTTCTTGTTGGAGGAATGAGCCGTGTTCCAAAGGTACAAGAAGTTGTTGCAGAGATCTTTGGTAAGAGTCCAAGCAAAGGGGTGAATCCCGATGAGGCAGTTGCTATGGGAGCTGCAATTCAGGGTGGCATCCTCCGTGGAGATGTTAAGGAACTTCTTCTCTTGGATGTTACTCCTCTATCCCTTGGTATTGAAACTCTTGGTGGTATTTTCACCAGGTTGATCAACAGAAATACAACAATTCCAACGAAGAAGAGCCAGGTTTGTCTGCATCTCCAAATTTTAATTTCCCAGGGAATTTGAAAGCGACATATGTCCATTATAGACCCCAGGAATTTGAAAGCAAGGATTGCCCATTATGGACAAAGATTTGATTCTTTGGCCAGGGCACCGTGTTTTGGGCAAACTACACTTCTACACTTGGTGTTCACTTAGTGTGTGTGGCATGAGATAAGCCATAATCACAGGATATATTTGGGTGTCAATGCCAGCCTAGAAAGCCCAGTTTGGGGTCAGGTTTGAACTGGACCTACTTTTTTATGCTACAAGCCTACAATTCAGATCAGTCTAAATCTGCTGGAAGTCCAGGTTAAGAGCTTTGCCTGGTGTAGTTCTCCTATATGCAGTGCAGCACCTTTCTTTTCTTTTTTTTTGGCTAATATCTGTTTCCATGTACACTGTTGGGTAAAAAATGATACTGATGGGAGAGGGAAGGAAAAGAATTGCTGAGCTAGTCCCGTAAACCATTTGGATAGGGAGGTTTGGTGCCCAATGTGGTCTCTTGGGTTAAATTGATTTGGATGCATTATCAAGTATTACCCTGCTACACAAATTTGAGATTTTGTTCTACTTGCTAGGTTGCAAGTGTGGCATGTATGATAGCATGTTAAGTCATAAGTGGTGGGTGTTAATACCACTATTTCACTTGACGGTGGTGGGAATAAGTACCACATATATCTGTTTTTGTTGTGCATGCATTCCTCAAGCTAAACCTCTATCCACTTTATTATTATCAGTCAATACAATTTTTAGACTATGTATGGTACTTATTTGGATCACTAATATGGTTATTTTTCCTTTTAATTGCAATCTCTACAATTGACTAGTGCATTTGCTTACTCAGGTATTCTCTACAGCTGCTGACAATCAGACTCAAGTGGGCATTCGGGTGCTACAAGGTGAGCGTGAAATGGCATCTGATAACAAGCTTCTAGGTGAGTTCGAGCTTGTAGGTATGCCACCCGCACCTAGGGGCATGCCACAGATTGAAGTGACATTTGACATTGATGCCAACGGAATTGTCACTGTTTCTGCCAAGGACAAGGCCACTGGGAAAGAACAACAGATTACAATCAGATCATCCGGAGGACTTTCTGAAGATGAGATTGAGAAAATGGTCAAGGAGGCCGAGTTGCATGCTCAGAAGGATAAAGAGAGGAAGGCATTGATTGATATTAGAAACAGTGCGGACACAACCATCTATAGCATAGAGAAGAGTCTCTCTGAGTACAGAGACAAGATCCCCAGTGAGGTTGCATCAGAGATTGAATCTGCAGTGGCAGATCTTAGGAAGTCGATGGCAGGGGAAGACATTGACGACATCAAATCTAAGCTTGATGCTGCAAACAAAGCTGTCTCCAAGATTGGTCAGCACATGGCGGGTCACTCCAATGCTTCTGGAGGGTCTCAGGGTGGTGACCAACCTCCAGAGGCAGAATACGAGGAAGTAAAGAAGTAGGTATAATTGGTTTTGAGTAGTTTACAAGATTTTACAGGTGTGTTATTTTTGTTCATTATTGTGAGGGTTTTGGCGACCATGCATGAATGTTAGAACTGAAAGTTCTAAAAAGAAAAAAGTTTCAATAGAGGGAGGGGAGCCATTACTTAGCACGCCACCTGGTTCCAAGTTTCCAACAAATGAGAGCACGTGACAAAGATTCTCATGTGCGACTTCACTCAAAGTAAGAATTGGTATCTGCTCATCATAGTGTACCTCACACCTTCCTCTAAGCCACATCCCACCCTGTTTTGGGAACATCTCCCCGTAAATAATACGGGAGATGTTCCCAATGTGCGGCCAGGACACACAGTAAAGTGTGCTCTGTGAGGAGCATATCCAGACTCTCAAAGTAATGATATCTGTACACGTAATGCCCTAAAAACCTGGCATGAAGCTTCACAAATGCACCCAATTTGAGAGGCTTAGTTAGTATATTTGCAACTTGGTCTTCACTGCAACAATAAACCAATTCAATGATTCCTTCTTTTGTGAGATCTCGAAGAAAATGGTATCTCGCATCTATGTGTTTGTTATTATCATGTAGAACTGGATTCTTGGATAGTTTAATGGCTGAATTATTATCACAATATATCTGTATACTCTTCTGCTTGAAACAATGTAACAATTCAAGTATTCATTTCAATCAAATAGTTTGATACACACAAGAAGCTGCTGCTATAAACTCTGCTTCTGTTGTAGACAATGTAATAACTTGTTTCTTTGATGTTCATGAAACAACTCCTGAACTCATCATAAAGATACGATCAGAAGTATTTTTTCTATTATCTTAAGTCTCCTACATAATCACTTTCACTGAAACCAATAAGATCTGATCTTCCTTTTTGATAAAAGATACCAAAATCAAGTGTACCTTTCAAGTAGTGTAAGATTCTCTTTGCAGCAAGGAGATGAAGTTTAGTTGGAGATTCCATAAACCTGCTAATTAAACTTACATCATACATAATATCAGGTTTAGTTGTTAAATACATCAAACTTCTAACAATTTGCTTGTATAAAGTACTATTAATCTTCTTTCCTTCATAGTCCTTCGTGAGCTTCAAACTTGGTCCAGTTGGAGTTCCCACTGAATTACAGTCAATCATCTGAAACCTGTCCAAGATCTCCAAAGCATATTTCTTTTGTGTGATGAAAATCCCAGCTGTTGATTGCACTACTTCGATGCCAAGAAAATAGTGCATCATTCCTAGATCGGTCATCTCGAATTCTACCATCATGGACTTTTTAAACTCCTCAAACATTGCTTGATCATTTTCTGTGTAGACTAAATCATCCACATACAAACAAACAATTAGGATTCTCTACAGATTCTATTTAATAAAGAGAGTATGCTCATATGGACATTTTTTAAACTCAGCCTTAGCAAAATAAGTCTCAATGCGGCTGTACCAAGCTCTAGGTGCTTGTTTCAGCCCGTATAAAACATTCTTCAATTTGTACATTTTTTCTTCACTTTCTTGTTGCACATAGCCAGGGGGTTGATCTATGAAAACCTTTGAGGAAGGCCAGCCATCATTTGCTTCTGAGAAAGAATCTGTAGACCTTTGAAATTCAAATGGGCATATCGCAAATGCCAAAGCCATGTGGACTCATTTACATCAGCCTTAAAACACGTTTCAATGCTTTCTATTTTAAGTGGAAACAACCTGTTTGAAGTCATCTTGACATGAGCTATTATTCTTCTTATTGGATCATAGATTTCACAAGCACCTCCTTTGATTATTGTCTCATATCCCTTCTTCTGCAGTTGTCCAACACTTGATAAATTGCTTTTCAAATCAGAGCCAATAAGAATTCATATATTGGAAGTACTGGAAGCTAGGGTTGGCAACAACAATGACATGGGAGTAGCTAGTCACTTCCTTCAAGTTCAACGTGATTTCAATGAAAATGATTATGAGATGTTATTGGCTCTTGATGAGAACAATCATCAACATGGTGGTGTATCTCTTAGTCAGATTACTAGCCTGCCACAGTCAACTATCTAGGGGAGCGGGGCTGCATTTTAAGATTGTGCAGGAAGGTTGCTTTCTATTGATTGTTGCCCCACCCTCTTTGTTGCATGCAGACTGATAACTTAGAAGAAGCTTGTGCAATCTGTCTTGAGACCCCAAAAACTGGAGATAAAATTCGCCATCTTCCCTGCTTGCACAAATTTCACAAAGATTGTATTGATCCTTGGCTGAGAAGGAAAACATTATGTTCGGTTTGTAAGTCCTCTATCACTTGATATGCATGTATATTTGAGTCCTTCATGCTAGTGCATTGCAACAGGTTATATTGAGGTTGCAAGTAGTAATACTTTTGGTTTTGTAGGCCCCACGTCACAGTACTTGGTGAATCAAATTTCTCAGATTTGGCCAACCTTTCAAATGGACGTGAAATCAGCTTTTCTACATGGCAATCTGGATGAGCAGGTTTTTATAGATCAACCCCCTGGCTATGTGCAACAAACTGTGACGTGGGGCCTACAAAACCAAAAATGTTACTACTTGCAACCTCAATATAACCTGCCGCAATGCACTAGCATGAAGGACTCGAATATATGTGCATATCAAGTGATAGAGGACTTGCAAACTGGACATAATGTTTTCCTTCTCAGCCAAGGATCAATACAATCTTTGTGAAATTTGTGCAAGCAGGGAAGATGGCGAATTTTATCTCCAGTTTTTGGGGTCTCAAGACAGATTGCACAAGCTTCTTCTAAGTTATCAGTCTGCATGCAACAAAGAGGGTGGGGCAACAATCAATAGAAAGCAACCTTCCTGCACAATCTTAAAATGCAGCCCCGTTCCCCTAGATAGTTGACTGTGGTAGGTCAGTAATCTGACTAAGAGATGCACCACCATGTTAATGATTGTTCTCATCAAGAGCCAATAACATCTCATAATCATTTTCATTGAAATCATGTTGAACTTGAAGGAAGTGACTAGCTGCTCTCATGTCATTGTTGTTGCCAATCCTAGCTTCCGGTACTACCAATATATGAATTCTTGTTGGCTCTGATTTGAAAAGCAATTTATTAAGTGTTGGACAGCTGCAGGAGAAGGGATATGAGACAACAATCAAGGGAGGTGCTTGTGAAATCTATGATCCAAGAAGAAGAATAATAGCTCATGTCAAGATGACTTCAAACAGGTTGTTTCCACTTAAAATAGAAAGCATTGAAACGTGTTTTAAGGCTGATGTAAATGAGTCCACATGGCTTTGGCATTTGCAATATGCCCATTTGAATTTCAAAGGTCTACAGATTCTTTCTCAGAAGCAAATGGTGACCGGCCTTCCTCAAATTACTCATCTCTCCAAAATATGTGAAGAATGTGTTGTTGACAAACAACATCGTGAACAATTTTCAAAAGGCAAGGCATGGAGAGCGCATAGACCATTGGAGCTAATCCATTCTGATATATGTGGTCCAATAAACCCAATATCAAATGGTAAAAAGAAATATTTTATTTCTTTTATTGACAATTATTGTCGAAAAACATGGACTTATTTCTTGCAGGAAAAATCTGAAGCATTCTCAACTTTTAAAAGCTTTAAAGCCTTAGTGGAGAATGAAGTTGGGAGAACAATTAAGACTCTCTGAACTGATCGTGGGGGAGAATATATGTCACAAGAATTTGCAAATTTTCGTGATGAGCATGGAATTCAACGTCAATTGACAGCAGCCTACATGCCTTAGCAAAATGGCGTAGCAGAAAGGAAGAATCAGACTATCCTCAACATGGTTCGAAGCATGACAGCAAATGGAAGGATTCCAAAAAGATTATGGCCGGAAGCAGTAAATTGGAGTGTTCATGTTTTGAATCGAAGTCCCACCTTTTCGGTTAGAAACTCCACAAGAAGCTTGGATGGATGGAAACCATCGGTTGATCATTTTAAAGTCTTTTGGTGCATTGCATATGCACACATTCCCGATGAGAAGAGGAAAAAGTTGGATGACAAAGGCGAAAAATGTGTTTTTCTTAGAATTATTGAGCAGTCAAAGGCTTACAAGTTATTCAATCCAATCACAAGAAAGATTGTCATCAGTCGCGATGTTGTTTTTGATGAAGAAAATACATGGAATTGGACAGAGAACACTACAGGGCAGCAGCCAATACCTGTGGATTTTGAAAAAAAATGAGCAGAAATGCAAACTATTTCTGATACACCTCTGTCATTACAACTTGACCATCAGTTGTAGCAGCCACTTGATGTCACCGAAGCTCAAACAGAAGGTGCAAGTTCAAGATCTCAACGAATCAGAAGAAGACCAACATGGATGGAGGATTATGAGGTTAGTGGTGATCATTCTAATGATACTCTTGCTCATTATGCTTTATTATCAGATTGTGATCCAATAACCTTCCAAGAAGCTATCAAATATCCAAAACGGCAAAAAGCCATGGATGAAGAGATCAGGTGAATAGAGAAAAACAACACATGGGAGCTGTCGAAACTTCCAAACGGACAAAAATCCATTGGTGTTAAATGGGTTTATAAAACTAAGTTGAACAAAGATGGCAAAGTAGACAAGTATAAAGCTCGACTCGTTGCAAAGGGATACAAGCAGCAATTTGGCGTTGATTAGAAGGAAGTTTTTGCTCCGGTTGCAAAGCATGATACTATTCGAATGGTGGTGGTTTTGACAGCACAAAATTATAGGCCAACCTTTCAAATGGACGTGAAATCTACTTTTCTACATGGCAATCTGGATGACCAGGTTTTTATAGATCAACCCCCTGTCTATGTGCAACAAGGAAGTGAAGAAAAAATGTACAGGTTGAAGAAGGCTTTATACGGGTTGAAACAAGCACCTAGAGCTTGGTACAACTGCATTGAGACTTATTTTGCCAAGGCTGGGTTTAAAAAATGTCCATATGAACGTACTCTCTTTATTAAATCAGAATCTGTAGAGAAAATCATGATTGTTTGTTTGTATGTGGATGATTTAATCTACACAGGAAATGATCAAGTAATGTTTGAGGAGTTTAAAAAGTCCATGATGGCAGAATTCGAGATGACCGATCTAGGAATGATGCACTATTTTCTTGGCATCGAAGTAGTGCAATCAACAGTTGGGATTTTCATCACACAAAAGAAATATGCTTTAGAGATCTTGGACAGGTTTCAGATGATGGACTGTAATTCAGTGGGAACTCCAATTGAACCAAGTTTGAAGCTCACGAAGGACTATGAAGGAAAGAAGATTAATAGTACTTTATACAAGCAAATTGTTGGAAGTTTGATGTACTTAACAACAACTAGACCTGATATTATGTATGTTGTAAGTTTAATTAGCAGGTTTGTGGAATCTCCAACTGAGCTTCATCTCCTTGCTGCAAAGAGAATCTTACACTACTTGAAAGATACACTTGATTTTGGTATCTTTTATCAAAAAGGAGGAGGATCAGATCTTATTGGCTTTAGTGATAGTGATTATGCAAGAGACTTAGAGGATAGAAAAAGTACTTATGGTCATGTCTTTATGATGAATTCAGGGGCTGTTTCATGGGCATCAAAGAAACAACAAGTTGTTACATTGTCTACAACAGAAGCAGAGTTTATAGCAGCAGCTTCTTGTGTGTGTCAAGCTATTTGGTTGAAAAGAATACTTGAATTGTTGCATTGTTTGAAGCAGGAGAGTATACAGATATATTGTGATAATAGTTCAACCATTAAACTATCCAAGAATCCTGTTTTACATGGTAGGAGCAAACACATAGATGTAAGATACCATTTTCTTTGAGATCTCACAAAAGGAGTCATTGAATTGGTTTATTGTCGCAGTAAAGACCGGGTTGCAGATATACTAACCAAGCCTCTCAAATTGGGTGCATTTGTGAAGCTGCGTGATTTGTTTGGAGTTGTTTCTTTTTCTAGTTTAAACTGAATGCTGATTGTATAACATTCAGTTTAAGGGAGGGTGTTAAAGTTTATTATTTTGTTGTTATTCAGCAGAATAAATTTGTAATCCTATTCTTTAGGAAGTTAGGTAGTGTTTACCAATTCTTTTGGAAAAAGCCATGAGTTTAGGAGTTGTTAGTGATGGGTTAGTTGCTGCCTATTTTTCTGCTACGTGCATATCTGATTTAGTTGTATTTAATGGTTTAAATTCATCAATAAAATTATGCTCTCCAGTAAATAGATTAGCTTTGTCTTTTACGTAAGTTCTAAATAGTTTTAAGCTCTAACCCAACCTCTTTATCTTCTTTTCCTACTCCTAAACTCTATTGTCTGAAGAGGAGGAATGTAACTATTTATGACCCTCAATCTTGGTGTGATTAATAGTCTCTTTGTCTCTCGAGAGAGTTACAAGAGAGGTTTACTATTCTTTTCACAACTATCTTCTTGTTTGTAGGGTTGTTCATGGGTCGGGTTGGGTCGGTTTACTACGATTTTTCCAACCGACCCGACCTAGTCGGGTTACCTGACATAAAAACCGAAACTGACCCAGTGTTAAGCAAATCCGACCTGGTCGGTTTGAGTCAGGTTGGGTCGGTTTGGGTCGGTTTCAGTTCTAAGTTCATCCCTGTGATAAAATCTTGCTAATTTTAAAAACAGTCATAAATTGAATGATTCAACCATCTCCTATGATAAAATTTAAATGAAAAGTTAATCACAAAAGTTGTTCATTAATCACTATTCACTAATCCAAAGTTTCTTGCAACCATTCAAAAACTAGGTGGCCTAATGGGC
>NW_010729279.1:251348-324341 GCF_000365185.1 Nelumbo nucifera | reverse complement strand
TCGGTTTCGGTTTTCTTGTGTGAAAACCGAAACCGACCTGAATCATCGGTTTAGGAATTTGCACAACCCAAAACCGACCCGTGTTGATGGAAAACCCGGCCGACTCGGGTTGGGTCGGTCCAGGTTGGTCGGTTTGGTCGGGTTGGGCTTTCTTATGAACATCCCTACTTGTTTGGTCTTGTCGAGCTTTTGTATTTGCTCACTCGGTTGGCAATCTACCGAACATCTTACTCACTTGGTCATTGTTTTCTCCCGACATTCTCGTCATTATACATCATATGCTCTAAATAGAAAGTTAGAAGCAACTACCCTATAGCAGTGGTGACAACACAAGTTGGCAATGAGAATGGGAAAAATACAGAAAAAAAGAAAGAAGAATGACAAACATCCATAAAACCTAGTTGTCATTCCATTTCGAATTATAGCAAATGTTTTCTTTCCATGGGACATTTTCTATGGGTTACAAGAATCACTTCCATTTGTTCTCTGAAAAGTTAAGAGTCACTCTCATGTTTTACGAAACCACAAAAAAAGAACCGCTACCAAAGTAATATTTTGCTGGAATTGCCCTTAAATTCGTTAAAGTTTTAGTTTATTAAGTAGAATATTCTAAATTGAGTGGAAATCTCATGCCAACTCAATCACTCTATCAGTTTATTCATCTATTCAAAAAAGAGCAAATCATCCCTCACCTTACCTACCAAATCGCTATTTTCGTAAATTTGTTGATAATACTGAGTTAAAATGAAAGATATTTCCATCAAAAAAATAGTAGAAACTGAAAATTGTAATACTCAAGAAAGAATGTGCCTATGAGATAAAGAATTAAGAACTCAATCAAAGAACTTGGTGTAGCCAAAATATGATGAATTTCGACAATTCTATTCTAAATTGATGTGGAGCAGCTTGCAAATAAATACATGGAGCAACTGGATAGGAAGAAACTGCCCCAAATGGAATGAAAGGATGAAAACGCACATTCCTACAGAAACACTCAACTTTCTTATTTGTTTCTTTTTTTTTTAAGTTTCCTAGTCTTAGTAGAGTTCTTATTTGTTTGTTTTCTTTTATATTAGTTAGGAAATGTGTAGGAGTTGTTTCATTTCCAATTTGTTTCCTTAGGAATTGGTTTCCAAGTTTGAGTAAGTTTGTAATTCAAGGCCTATAAAGGGACCCTAAGCCTTTGTTTACAGGCAATGAATTTCAAATACAATTTTTTTAAAGAGTTTTTCTTATTTTCTTGTGCATTAACAGAGTTTCAACCTAGTGGATTTTAGGTATATTCTTATCAATGTGTAGCTTGCACAATATCAAGCTCAACCACGGTTTTCATCCTACGTTAGTTGGTATCAAAACAGGTTATCCTCCCTATTTCATCAGAACTCTTTAGTATCCTGATGGATGGTCGTAGAGAATATGCTCACTCTAACAATGAGCGTTGAGTAGAAGCTCTATGGGATGCGTTGGAGGCTCAAGAACGTCAAACGAACAAAAGGTTGGATCACACAACCAAATTGGTAGAGGAAATACATACTACACTTATAGGTCTCGACCTTGACAACAGAGGACACGAAAGCAGAGGTAATGCTCGTGAGAGAAATCAACCTGCATAGAGACATGCTCCTATTCATAGGCAACAACGAGTCCAAGAGGATGATTCTAACGATGAAGGAGAGTTTGAAGAACCCTACATAGCGGTCAGGCCACAAAGAGTTGAGGAATATAAGATCAAAGTCGAGATTCCTACTTTCAACAGGAGTTTAGACATTGAAAGTTTCCTTGATTGGTTATACGAGGTAGAGAAATTCTTCGATGTCACGACCATAGCAGATGATTAGAAAGTTCCTCTTGTTGCTTACAGATTAAGAGGAGGGGCAGGAGCTTGGTGGTAGTGCCATCAAGAGAACAGGGTGTTGCAAAGGAAGCGTCTTGTACGAGAGTGGCACGTGATGAAGCAACTATTGAGAGGAAGATTTCTTCTTGCAGATCATGAACAAATCCTATTCCAATAATTTCAGAATTGTGTACAGGGCAAGTGAATGGTGGCAGAATACACAGAGGAGTTTCTAAGGATGCAGACCCGCTGCAATCTCAAAGAGACAGAAAACCAATAGACTGTCAGATACATCAATGGCTTGAGGTACACTATACAAGATAAGTTGGGGATGCAAACTATATGGTCTGTTAATGAAGCCCACAATTTGGCACTCAGAGCGGAGAGGTTGCTAGCACGTCAATCAACAAGCAAAATAGAGAATTATAAGTGCACGCAAGCAGAGCCATAGAAGTCTTCTACCGCCAAGGATAAGTAGTCCTAGGTTGATAATCAGACCCGACCATCTGGAGTAGAACCTAGAAATACTCAAACAGGGGATGGCTCGATACCCCGAGATAGAGCTTTTACTAGTAGGACCAACAATAACCCTTATGTAAGTAAGGGTGATCATGGGCCGAGCCAAGTCGGGCCCGGTCCGGGCTTTGCAATTATGATAAGGGCTATAGCTTAGGCATGGGCCCGACCCGACCCAAGGTTCTAGGCTTGAAACATGAGCCCTAGCCCAGCCCAAGGTTCTAGGCTTTGCACTTATGATAAGGGCTATAGCTTGGGCACGAGCTCGAGCCAGGCCTAATTTTGGGCCAATGTCTTTCATATATAAAACATTACATATCTATAATATTTTATTAAATGACTTAACATGCATATAAACTTATTTTGTACATTATATAATATAATATAAATTATACATGTCATGTTATAATATTTATATATAAAATATATAATCTAATTTAAAATAACATGTATATATATGTATACATTAATACACAAAATGTGTAAATTTAAATATATGTGGGCTGGGCCGGGCCTGGGCCGAGCTTGAAGTATTAAGCCTAAGCCCGGCCCTAAAATTTGTAGGTCTGATGTGGGCCCGGGCCCAAGCCGGGCCTGAACACAAAATCCAAGCCCAAACCCGGAATTTCCAGGCCGAGCCGGGCTGAAATGATCACCCCTACCCTTATGCCAAGCCAGTGCCTAATGGTCCTTGCTACAAAGTGTGGTGAATACAGCCACAGATCCAGTGATTGCCCTCTACGGAAGACAACCATGATCATGACATAGACCCGGACGAAGGTGAATTTGATGATATAGTCGATGCAGAGGATGGTGAACCAATTATTTGGGTGGTGTAGTGAATCCTCTACACACCAAAGTGCTTAGTCAACCAAAAGGTCTGTGACCTGATTATAGACAGCTGCCGCTACAAGAATTATGTATCAAATGTGCTGGTTGATAACTTGTAGTTGACAACAGAACCACATCAAACCCCTTATCAGATCTGGTGGATCAAGAAGGGCCCTGCCATTAAGGTGATAAAAATTAGTTAGGTTCCTCTCTCCTTGGGTAAATTTTATAAAGACACTATCGCGTGTGATGTAGTAGATATGGATGCATGTCATGTGTTGTTGGGGGCATCCATGGCAATATGATGTTGATTCTACACATAGGGGTAGACAAAATATGTATGTGTTTAGATGGGAGAACAAGAGGATTTCTCTTGTACCAAAGGGAGGTTCACCTAAAGCTTCTAAAGTGGAGGGCAATCTTTCCTTTCAATATCTTCATTGGAACTTGAGTTTTTGCAAATACTAAGGAGGCCAAGGAGACATTTGCTTTGGTGATCAACGGTGAGGCAGAGCTCGATCGTAAAGTTCCAGAGTAGGTGCAACCCCTGTTGGATAAGTTCAAGGCCCTAACTATGGAACCAGACCATCTACTCCCTATGCGTGACATCCAACATCAAAATGATATGATTCCTGGTACCACCCTACCAAATCTGTCACATTATCGGATGAGCCCAAAGGAAAGCAAGATCCTAAGAGAGAAAGTGGAGGAACTGCTACAAAAAGGGCATATTCGAGAGAGCATCAGCCCATGTGTAGTACATGCATTGCTGACACCAAAGAAGGATGGAAGCTAGAGGATGTGTGTTGACAGTCATGCCATCAACAAGATCACCATCTGATGCAGATTTCCATCCATTGATTGGATGATATGTTGGACCAATTAGGAGGATCTAAGATGTTCTCCAAAATTGACCTAAAGAGTAGATATCATTAGATCCGTATCAAGCCTGATGATGAATGGAAAATGACGTTCAAAACTAAGGAGGGCTTATACGAGTGGTTGGTGATGCCCTTCGGACTGTCTAATGCTCCTAGCACGTTCATGCGGTTGATGAATCAGATACTCAGACCCTTAGTCGACAAGTTTGTAGTTGTCTATTTTAATGATATTTTGATCCATAGAAAATCTGAGAGAGAGCGTATACAACATTTATAGGAAGTACTGACGGTACTACAGGAGAACGAGCTCTATGTCAATCTGAAAAAGTGCCACTTCATGACCGGCGGATTGTTGTTCTTTGGTTATATAGTTGGTGCTGATGGGATACATGTGGATGATCAAAAGATCCTAGCTATTCGAGATTGGCCATCTCCAAAGACTGTGGCGGAGGTACGCAACTTTCATGGTTTGGCCACTTTTTACAGGAGATTCATCAAAAATTTTAGCAGCATTGTGTCCCCCATCACCAACTATTTGAAGAAAGGGAAGTTTGAGTGGACAAAAGAGGCTGAAAGAAGCTTTGCTAAAATCAATGAGAGGTTATCTTCTACATCGGTACTAGCTTTAGTGAGAAATTTTTGATGAATAGAACGAGACACGGCAAATCAATGAGAGGTTATCTTCTACATCAATGAGGGGTTGGAATCGGTGGTGTTCTATCTCAGGAAGGTAAACCAGTAGCCTACTTTAGTGAGAAATTAAACGAGACACGGCAAAAGTGGTCAACTTATGAAGAGGAATTATATGCAGTTATTCAAGCTCTTAAGAATTGGGAGCATTATCTGATTTAGCGGGAGTTCGTGGTCTATTCAAACCAATAATCACTGAAGTATTTCAAAAATCAACGGCACCTCAACAAGATGCATGCCTGGTGGACAACTTTTTTAGAGCAGTTTCATTATGTTATCAAGCATAAATCTGGCACTTTGAACCGTGTAGCTGATGCATTGAGCAAACGCCTACTCTACTCATCACTGTAAATAATGAAGTTATTGGGTTCAAGTGCTTGAAGGAGCTCTATGAAATTGATTAGGACTTTGGCAACATATGGGAGAAACATACTACTAGATAATCTATGGGTGATTTTCTTGTACATGATGGTTTTTTGTTCTTGTGTCTCCCTAGAACATCCTTACAGGACAAGGTGATTTGTGAATTACATGTTGGAGGTTTGGGTGGTCATCTTGGCAGAGACAAGACAATCGATAGCGTGGAGGAAATGTATTATTGGTCTCAACTGAATAAGGATGTCGGAAATTATGTGAGAAAGTGCCTTGTTTGTCAAGTCACAAAGGGGCAATCTCAAAACATAGGTCTTTACATGCCTTTGCCAGTGTCTTTAGAACCTTGAGAGGATTTATCTATGGACTTTGTGTTAGGACTCCCCAAAACTCAGAGAGGAGTAGGTTTTATGTTTGTGGTAGTTGATCGGTTTTCAAAGATGGTGCATTTCATTCCTTGTGGCAAGACTACTTATGCAACGCATGTGGCAAAATTATTCTTCTAGAAGATTGTGCGCCTACATGGAGTGTCTAAGTCCATCACCTCAGATCAGGACAGTAAGTTTCTAGCTCACTTATGGTTGACTTTATGGAAGTGGTTCAATATTGAACTTAATTTCAATAGCATGACACATCCTTAGACGTAGGGGTGAGCAAAAAATACAAAAAAATCAAACCGACCGAAAAAATTGACCAAAACCAAACCAAAAAATTGGTTAATCGAACCGGTCGATTTGGTTTCGGTTCGATATTCTTACAAAATGACAGTTTCGGTTCAGTTTCAGTTAACCATTTAAAAAAACCATCGGTTAACCGAACCAACTGGTATATATATATTTATATAATATTATATAATATTATATATTATATTTTTTTATTTTTCAAAAAGGTTTGACAGTCTAAGAGGCTTTCAATTTCAGCCTCTCTTTGAATCAATTGAAAGTTCGACAGTCTGCCAGAGTGCCAGACTGCCACTGCCAATCGCATTCTCTTTGAAACTTTACCAGTCTATCACTGCTAGACTCTCTTCGAAACTCGGAACCACTCAAGCCTTTTTCTCTTCTCAACTTCTATCACTCTCTGTCTTTTCTCTTGTCTCTCTAGTCTCTCCCTTCTCTTCTCAGTCTCTCTAGTCTCTCTATTCTATTCTCAGTCTCTCTAGTCTCTCTGTTCTCTTCTTAGTCTCTCTAGTCTCTCCGTTCTCTTCTCAGAATATGTTTTGACATGAAATGGATATATCCRTATATCTCTAACTCATATTTATGAGATGATAAAATATGGCAAAACCTATACCAAGAATTGGTTCATGTAAAAACGGACGTATTGGTTTACGTAAGAGTGGATGTAGAATACCAAAGGGAGTTATTCATGTTCAAGAAAGTTTTTACAATACCATTGTGACTGTTACAGATGTACGAGGTCGAGTGGTTTCTTGGCCTTCTGCCGGTACTTGTGGATTCCGAGGTATAGGAAGAGGGACACCATTTGCTGCTCAAACCGCAGTAGGAAATGTTATTCTTATAGTAGTGGATTAGGTATGCAACGAGCAGAAGTCATGATAAAAGGTCCTGGTCTCGGAAGAGATGCAGCATTACGAGCCATTCGTAGAAGTGGTCTACAATTAAGTATTAAGCGGCAATGTCGGTCGCTGCCTTGCTGGCAAGCAAGCACCAACGCCATTCAGTATCGTTGGTAGTTTTGAAGCATCTGAAGCATCTATCGACTACCGGTGGGTGGTGGTTTTGAAGCATATGGGAGCCTTCTCTCTCTCTCACCTCTCCTCTTTGCGGCTCCGCCAGCAACCACCGGCACTGATAGCAACCACTGACAATTTTAGGTTTTTTTTTTATATTTTAAGTGCATAAAAAAACTGAAAAACCGAACCGCGGTTAATCAGTTCACCGGTGAACGATTGCATCGGTTCAGTTTTGGTTTGGATATTTAAAAAAATAATTAGGTCGACTCAATTTGAAAAAATAACCAAACTATGAGCACCCCTACTTAGGTGGGTGGGTAGACTGAGGTAGTAAACAAAACTCAGGGCAATTTGATTATGAGCATCTGTGGTGACAAGCCTAAACAATGGGACGACGCTTTAGCTCAAGCAGAATTTGCATTTAACAACATTGTTCATAGTTCAACAGGGAGATCTCCATTCTCCACTGTCTACACGAAGGATCCCAGGCATGTTCTAGATTTGGTAAAGTTGCCTAATGTTTTTGGCACGAGTGTCGCAGCTAGAGCCATGGCTAAACATCACCAAGCTACTATAGTGGAGGTGAAACATAAGCTAGAAGAGTCCAACACCAAGTACAAGGTAGTAGTTGACAAGCAACGGCGAACGAATGTATTTGATGTAGGAGATCAAGTGATGGTGTCATAAGGAGTGGTTTCCTATTGGTACCTACAACAAATTGAAGCCAAAGAAGTATGGTCCCTATCGGATCTTAAGGAAAACCAACGACAATGCTTATGCTGTTGATCTTCCTAAGGACATTAATATCTCCATAACCTTCAATATTGCTGATTTATACGAGTACTTTCCATCTAATGGTCCATCTTATCCAAAGATTAATTCAGGGATGAGTTTTTTTTTTCAAGTGGATGGGAATGATGTGGAGCAGCTTGCAAATAAATACATGGAGCAATTGGATAAGAAGAAACTGCCCAAAAAGGAATGAAAGGATGAAAACACATAGTCCTACGAAAACACTCAACTTTCTTATTTGTTTCTTTTTTTGAGTTTCCTAGTCTTGGTAGAGTTCTTATTTCTTTGTTTTCTTTTAGATTAGTTAGAAAAAGTGTAGGAGTTGTTTCCTTTCCGATTTATTTCCTTAGGAATTGGTTTCTTATTTTGAGTAAGTTTGTAATTCAAGGGCTATAAAAGGGACACTAAGCCTTTGTTTACAGGCAATGAATTCCAAATACAATTTTTTCAAAGAGTTTCTCTTAATTTTTGGTGTATTACAGAATTTCAACCTAGTGGATTCTAGGTCCTTTCTTATCAACATGTAGTTTTTACGACTATCGTCAGTGTCACATTTCGACAGGAAGTAATGTTAAATGTAGCGGGGTAGCTTAGTGAGCTAATTTGATGGAGTCGACTTTCACAGAAATAGAGAATCACGTTGCACGTTGAGGAATGTAAAGGTGATGACTCTAGAGCGAGCTCTTGAGTGAGTTGACGCATTTTTGTGAATCGTCTGACATCATTAGACCATTTGATGACGTCGGTGAGGCTACCGAAACCTAACGTGCTGACCTAGCATGTATTGCGAAGAGCCAAGCTGCGAGAACTAGACAACAACGGCTAAGTATATTTTGGCATCGATTCTACAGATACAACACCATTTTCTAAAACGGTGCTGCTGATGTGTGGGTTGGAAGCACTGTTTTTTGAGAAAATGATGTCTTTTTTTGTTTGGAAACGTTGCTGCCAAGTAGAACGTTTTCTGGAGCAACAATAATGTTTTCTATTTGGTACCAATGCTCTAGGAAATGTTTTCAACACGGTAGTCATGCCCCTACCACTGCCACGCCATGTCCTTGTTGGTAGCAATGAGTTGCAACTCTAGGAAACGCCAAATTCGGCATTGCTCTAAGCCACACTTTCTCAATTTCCAAGGCATGGCTTGGAGCACCGTTTTTTATGGAAAAACGGTTCCAAACAAACAAGCATTTCCTGGAGCACCATTTTTTCCGACGTGACATTGATGTGTCGTTGTTTTCTGGAGCAATGACATCGATGCCAAATAGACGCTAAGTCAAGGTTGTAACTGCATGCTTCGCTAACACCATCGAAGAATTCGTCGGAAAGGTCAAGATGGCATATCTCTCTATTTGCGTTTGGATGGAAAAGGCAGGAATAATGTTTGTAAACTAATTTATAAAGGGGTTTTTAATGTTCAATCCACCCCTAAAAACCTTAATTCCATCGTACATGTGGATGAATCCTGACTATGGATCAATGCCAAATCCACGGTAGGATACTAGACGAGAGGGACTGTAATTTCAGATTTATGAGGTGGAGTACAGTCCATTTATCCCATTTATAAAAGGGGCAAAATGGGTAACTATAAAAAATAATGCATCGATTTAACGTTTTCCGTGTCAACGAGTGATGGAAGGGAGGTTTTTGTCGAATTCTTTCAAAATTTAAGGGAGATTTTTGTATTTTACCAAAAAAACGAAAATCGTTGTACAAACTTTACCAAATAAAAATCTCGTTTTACAGACTGATAATTTCATCATCTCGTCCCGGGAGGTGATTAATAGAGTTTGGCCGTCGACGCATCTACGTTTAGCCTTCTCTTCTTTACGTGCATCTGAAGGGTCACCGTTTCTGGTATGCTATTTTTCCCGCGATATACGCGCCTTGTATTTCTTTTCTTGTTTTCTTAATATTCAGCTTACTTCTTTGACTCTTTAGTTTAAATCCAAGAATAGTCGTTTATGCTGAAAATTGAGCGTTCACAAACTGAAGAGTGAAGCTTCCTCTAGATTTCCATGTTTCAGCTTAGCAAGCTTTTAGTTTCGTGATGTCCCCTGCCGATTGTTTACTTTTTAATTTAAACCCAAGAATAGTTGTTTCCTGTTATTTTCGCAGAAAGTCATGTTTATAGATAGTTCTGTGTTGAAATTGAACGTTGACAAACTGAAGAGGTTGAAACTTCCGGTCGACTTCCATGGTTCCGCTTAGCAAGCTCTTAATTTCGTGACGTACTCTGCTACTTGTTTAAACGTCTACAAAATTGTTCATAATCTCATTATTTGTTCAGTTCTTTCAAAATAGTTATGCCAGGATTTTGAACTTTTGCGTAGTAATTATAGAACTCATTTTTCCGAGCTTAATCATGTAAGTCTAGGTCTCAACTGGATGCCATATTTTGGGTTGTCTTGATTTTCTGCTATTCTGTTACTGCTCCATCTAAATACTTTTGTATAATATCATGTACTGTCCCCTTCTCAAATAATGAAAGAGTTCTGGTTCTTGTCGAATGCCTTTTTCTTTTCTTTCTTTCCCATATTGATGTCCCGCCTTAAGCAAATAATTGGGTGCAAAATAATGATAACAATAATTGAGCTCAATATTTGAATGATGAAGAATATTGATTTCTCAAGATTTTTTTTTCATCAGAAAGCTCAATATGATAAGAATTCATGATTAGTTTATAATGGACGACAAGATTGAAACTGTTTAATTTCACTGGATGCTCTGAAGCCAATTCCAGGTTTCTAAATTCACAACCTACGAAAGCCTTGCAAAGTTGGGTGATTTCCTTATAAGAAATGGAAAAAGAGCAAGAATCAGAGTGGCTTGAAGCACAGAAGATCATCATAAGTGAAGACCTCGTAGCTGCAGCAAAAGCACAGTTGCAATTCCTTGCAGACGTTGATCGAAATCGTTATCTCTATGATGGTCCTGTTCTGCACTATGCAATTTACAGGTATGCAGCCTAACAAGCAGTGTTGCATGGACTCTCCTAAATGGATGAATTGCCTGTATTGGACACTAACACTCACATGGATTCTTGAGGGACACTTCTACATGGTGTTTTTCTTTCTTTCATTGTTTATTTGATGGAGATGAACAGTTTGCACATTCAATGCCATTTTTCCTACAAAATGCTCTTAAGTAACAAAACAAGCTTTTAAAAACTTTTTTATAGGACTAATGTTAAAATTCAACAAAATATAGAGTATTTTTAATAGTTTATACTTGTCCATAGATGTGTCCGTGAGTCCTTATTTTTTTGCCTTGCCAAGTCAGATTCCCAGATGCACATCAGATTCTGATTCCCGTATCCATGTTCCTTCAACACTGCTAACAAGTTGTTTTACTATTACTTTTGATGCATTCTTCTAATTTGGTATAAAATTTATGGACTTGATTTCCATTTTCTTATGATCTCAAAGTTTGTATCTTAGGAAACGTGCATCTTGAGCCTTGGAAGTCATGCATTTTAAGTGTATCCCATTTTTATACCGATCAAATGTCATTTTGTAAGATCTAGTATGGGAGTATCATACAGTCATTTTATAAAGAAAATAGCATGTAGGTTCATTGACAGTTTCCTAAATTAATATGTGGTGATGATAGTATTGGTTAGTCCTTCAAAGTGTGTAGGCCAATCACCCAGTTGGACATAGGATGAATGAGATAAGAAACCACTGTGTTTTGGGTTCAATAGACCTTGCCTACTAGAGGAAAAGAAACAGAACAAAATTCTTAAGTAAATTTTGGTCTCCACAGTTGAACATAAAACATGCATGTGCAGTGCACTACCAACATGCATGGTGAACACTGGATACTCATCACTCTTTTGATCTCATTATGGGAAGATAGAATATTTGATTCTTAAACAAATTGGATTATGTGACTTATCCTTTTATAAATCCCGAAATTGTAAGTTCAAATCCCTCTTATCAAATTCTGGTTTGTGAGATTTCAGGTACAAGGTTTGCTGGCTTCCCTTGCTTGCCAAACATAATGAGTCTTGGGTTCTAGAAGGGCCTTTGGTTGTGCCACTTGATTGTGAATGGATTTGGCACTGTCATAGGCTTAACCCGGTAGACATCTAGAATATACATAACTTGTTTTTGTTACTGGCAGAAAAATGTATCTCTTTTCCTGATTTGTTTAACAGTAATTGAACTTTCTTTTTTTGTTGGCTTTGTTACTTAGGTTCGGTACAAAGCAGACTGTGAGGAATTTTATGGAAGGATCCTTGACAACCGCAATGTTGTATCAACTATTAAAGGGGTTTCTACAAAGGAAACTGAAGAAATTTGGAACAATCTATATCCTGAAGATCCATACAAACTTGATTTGAGAATTCCTTTATCAAAAAAAGTTGATGAAAACCTTTCAGGGGTTTCAAAAAGCACCAAATACGACTTGGTTTCAGCTGTTAAAAGGCAAAGCCCTTTCTTTTACCAGGTAATTAAGAGGACTCCATTTTTTTTTCCTTTACATTCTCATGGGGACCAGCCTATAGCATCAAATATCTAAAAGTAGTGTTATGACATGCTTCTTTTAGATATTACCGAAGTCCAAGTGTTTGGATTTTGGGTCCCATTACATTATGTACATTTTTTTGAGAGGGTAAATGATCATGGACAGAATTTCTGTATTAAAACATTTTAACAGAAATAAGAAGAAAACTGGAGACAATGGAGGGCAAATATGCTGGTGTTGCTACCAAGAAAGAGGGCTCTTCCTCAATGCATTAACTCCAATAGTTGCAGAAAACAAATCTCATTAAAATTCCATTTGCTAGCTTAAAATGGGAGAGTATAAAGAGCCTGTTCTCCCTTTCCAAAGAAATGTTAATCATAGCTGGCTACTCAAGCTACTTACTAAGAAAATAATAAAAAATGAGAAAGCACAAAATATCTCCAAAACATTTTTTATCTTGTCTTTAATTTTCTTATAGGGTTGGCTTCAAGCATGAGCTGGATTAACTTGTCCTGTACTCCTGTTGTCCTTAAATGAGTGTAGTGGTCCTAAAAGAGATGGTTGTCTCGTCTATCCAGATGGGATTTGTATTTTTGGGTTAGATCTGTGGGTTTTCCTACATCAATTTCCCCCATTTTCACATAACTCAACTCTTAAGGGGTGGAGTACATATCTCATTGAACTCTGTTATGTCCTTCACTCCTATTTGCAACTACTCCAATATGTCCTTCATGTGATGATGGTAGGGGCCACAGGAGGCTTCTGAACAAGCAAAGATTTTGGCATGAATATCCAAAATATTATGAACATGTTTTGAAATTTTGAGAAACATGCTTTGACTATGTTTCTGTTCCCAATAATAAAATTCATGTACTAGAAGCAGTATGCTCCATACATGTGGCTCTGATTACTATAGTGGGGACAGTGCATCAAGTTAGGCCAAGCCCCCAATCCTTGCTCATTCACTTTTAATTTCTGCCTTTCTTTCATGTAGAAAGGAAAAAACTAATAAAATTACTGAAAATCTGAACTTTGAACTAAATAAAATGTAGTTCAAAGAAATAAATAAAGCCTTCTTTTGGTTAATTGGATCTTACAATGACACAAGTTTCTAACAGTCACTGCAAACAAGACTAGAACTTGCTTAAATCTGCTGAATGTTTGCAGAGAGTTGAGGTTCACCAATTTTACTCCATCCTTGGCATGCTTTATTTCTTCTTCTTCTTTCACCAGTAATTTGACTGATTTTGAATTGATAGGTGATCCATGAGTCAACTAACCCAGTTTGAAAAGTCTTCCCAGGAGCAATTGATTGAAATAATTAAAATAGGAAACTGAAAATAGAACAGGAAGTTATATATTTTACCTTAAATGTACAAGTAGTAGGGTGTCTTCTTCTATTTAGAGAAATCATTATTGAGTCCTTTGAAGGGGTAGGATGTTAAGAGCTTATTTCTCCTGCAAGTTTTGTTAATATATAAAATCCAAAACATAGTGATTCTCTTCACATTACATATGCTCCCAGAAACTACAAAGAGCTTCATCCTCTAAGGGACACAGGCCTTCAAATGAAGCTCAAATAGATTAAAAATGTTTTCCTTCAAACTTTTGGGTGGTTTCTAATATCCTTCCAGAAAATGACTTGTGCAGTGCCACAACTTGTGGAAGGACATTCATGAGCAAGAAGATCAATAGATTTTTCTTGATTTGTATTGTGGAAGTCAGGATACAGGATAGTCTTAGCACTATATTTAAGTGATTGCAAGTTCTTCACTGCTTTTGTTCAAGACAAATTATACAAGCCAAGTTTGTTCATGTGCCATTTTCATGGGATTTGATCTGAATCCTGGGTTTATATGGTGAATCATGATATATTGAGAATTGGTTGAATATTTTCTCAGTGATTTAACTCATATAGAGTTAGTACATTTCCAGAGGCACTATTAGGTCCTTACTTGATGTCTCATTCATGTGATTTTATTGTTTTGGCCACTATGCCTTGACTATGTTTGATTCATATGATTTCATCCTCATTCTCCTTTCTTTCAAGCATGCAGTTGAACTGTTATTTCATTCTTTTCCTTCAGAGGTTCCACAGAAGTTATTCATTCAGTTCCTTGACTTCTTGTTTATTTATGTCTCTGCATATAAATTTGTGGCAGGTTGACAGACCAAATATGAACAACAATCTTTTTCTTCAATGTGCCATGGAAAGATACAAAGGATTTTTGCATTTGATCAAGAGAAACAGGGAGAGATCCATCAAGCGCTTCTGTGTTCCAACTTATGACATTGACCTTATCTGGCACTCTCACCAATTACATCCTGTTTCTTACTGTAAAGACCTGGTAGAAGCAATTGGTAAGGTATTAGAGCATGATGACACAGACTCTGACAGAACCAAAGGGAAGAAACTGGATGTTGGATTTTCTGGAACCACCAAACAGTGGGAAGACACATTTGGTTCAAGATATTGGAGAGCTGGGGCAATGTATAGAGGTGCTGCTCCATCTCCTGTTACATTAACACCATTTTCCTCAAACTTAGTGAGCAAGAAGGTAGATCCATCCAATGTGCATCAGAACATAATTGAGTTTCACAAGACAAAGGTTATGGAGGTAAGCTGGTATTTTCTGAACCCTATTTTTGCAATTGCCATTTTCTTTTGTGCATTTATTATGCCTTTACTAGTCATGTTACCTCAAAGTAACTTCATATTCTCCTAATTTCAAAGAAATTGATTGCCTCTACAATTATAAGGTTTGGAGGAAATCCTGGTAATCAAATAAATTATGCTATTGAGATTATAATAAAGAAACAATAATTTATTTCTATATTGGGGCAGAATGGCATGTGAAATTGTAAATCCAGATCCAAATTTTGAACAGTTATCTTTAAAACTGTAGTGCTCCAATAGGTAATAAGATGAGAGAAAGTAGACTAAGATGATTTGTCATGTGCATAGTAGACCACTTAATATCATCTGTAAGAAGTGATCTGTTACAAGTTGAAGGGGCTAGTAGGGATAGGGCAGACCAAAAAGGACATGGATCAAAATAGTAAAAAGTGATTTAAGCGCTCATAATTTAACAATGGATATAGAATTGAACAAAATGGAATGGTGAAACAGGTTCATGTAGCTGACCCCATATAGTTGGGATAAGGCTTAGATGATGATGGTGATCTTTAAAATTGTAATGCTTCTTTTAGGAACAGAACTGAAACTAAGCTTGAGGACCTAAGACAGGAACAAAGCATGTATGTTTACTGCTTGTATTTCTATTTTTGTTTTTCTAAAATCTAAGATGAGATTTGTTTTTTATTTGAAATTTATTCAGTTACCCAACCAAAGAGACCAAAAGCATGCAATTGAAAGTTATGGATAATCTGCAGTTGGAATACAGGTCTATGGTGGGATTCACTAATTTAGAGATGTATAATTTATTATTTATTATTTAGGAAGTGTGTTTATATCTTATTGAGTTTTCTTAATTAGAAGTTGAGTACTTGGAGGATTCTTTTAGGTCTGATGCTCAAGATTTTTCTCATTAGTGCCACTTCATTGAAGGCGTTGTCTTGAGTTCGGTATCTCTCCATATTTTCCTTAGGTAGAGAGGTGTTACCCCTTAACCATTTATCTAACAATTTGTCTGTACTATATTTATGTGTATTTATCATGATTTTCATTATAAAATGCTTCCTGAACTTTCTTCTTGAACATTTTAATTTTCTTTTGGCTTCTGTAGCTTTTTTGTTAAGACTTGTTTCTTGTTTCAATACAATCATGTTCCACCAAGAAAAAAGAATAAGGTTGGTTCTGAAATCAGTATTGTAGATTAAAAGAAAAATACTTCGTTGTACATGTAGGGAGTAGGGACTTGGATCCTTAATTGGATACATTTGTCTGAGATAACTTCTGAAACCTGACCTGAGCAAACTTGCTACCAAATCATTAATTGGAGTGGTGGAGAGTTTGTACCTCTTGCATCAGAAGACAGCCCATAAAACAGTTAGCTATGTATGTTACTGGGGAAATTTTAGGCCTTTTGTATATTTGTCACTTAGATGCCAATAATGTGAGTCTGGATATAGTAGGCACAGCATTGTAAGCACAGTGGTGAGCACACACTAAATATTCTACACCTGTATCAGAAATTGATTTTAATCTTTTTCAATGGTAGGCTGGGGGTATTTTAAGGAACAAGTGTCAAAAAACTTTCAAGTGCTTACTCAATGTGCTCATACTGTGTGCCTACCTGATCCAGACTGCTATACTGTTACATGCAATCACTAATGGTTTCAGTTTGAAAGTTATATGGACCTTCAAAATTAAGATTAGGATAATATAGGTATTTTTGAACACCCCCACCAAGAAAAAGAGGAGGCTTATAGACTTCCACATTGGTTTCATCATTGAAGGTTCAGTCACTACATTGGTTTCCACCTAACCCAAATACAATCAAGCTGAACATTGATGGCTGCAGCATGGGGAGTCCACACTTATCTGGAGTGTGGAGTGTTTAGAAATTAGAGATCAGGGAGGGAACTTCCTAGCCTTATATTCTGGACTGGCAGGTTTTGGCAATTCAATTAGGGCTGAAACATTAGCTATTCTGCACGAATTACAGCTAGTAAAAAAAATCATTGTAATAATTAATAAAAAGACATCTTGGTTGAAAGGGACTCAAATGTGATCACAAGATAAGCAGTAATGAAGCTGGTTCTTGGAAGTATAGACATGTTAAGGAGATTTAGTGCTAGCAATGGAACTGAGGACAGTATATTAGGTGGATTCCAAGATCAGCCCATAATACTGCTGATGAACTAGCAAAATGAGGGGTAAACAGAAGTCAGATGTATTGGGACCTGATCTCCCCTTGAGAAAAGCATGCAACTTTTGTAAATTGTGATTTTATTTGGCTAGCTGAGGATATCTACCTTCCGGAGTGTTAGGCACTTGACTGTATAAAATCCTACTACACATTTCAATTAATAAACTTAACTATTACTGATTAAGAAAAGGGAAGCTTTATTATTGGTAATCTGTACAAGGTTTTTATGGTCTGTTAGTTTAAAACTAGTAATCCTGTTTAGCATTGAGATTGAGAACCTTGAAACTTAATAGCTCTAATTGTTCTGACCCTAGAATAACAATTTTTTTATTATTTATGTGTTTTACCCTCTGGAGTCATGTCATTCTATTTCTTATGCACCTATTTTGTTCTTTCAGGTACTTCTGGAGATTGTGGGGGTAAGAAACTTACCAACCAGGCACAAGGGCAACCTTTTTGTTTCTTTTAGTAAGAAACAACCAGATTTATTCTTTAATGTTAAGAGAAGAGTGAGTATTTTGTCTGAGTGTGGGGAGAAACGGGTTGCTGCTTTTCAGTGCGAACCTACAGGAGAGTTATTCTTTGAACTTGTGTCCCATTCACCTTCCATCTTACCCATATCAAGGCCGGCCAAAATCATGGGGACAACATCTATATCTATGTCAGACTTGCTTGACCCAGCTTATAAGCTTTCAATGGAAAAATGGTTCGAGTTGGTAGCCAGTTCTGGAATTGACTCTAAGCCAATCTGTCTGCGCATTGCTATCTCTATCACTGTCCCTGCACTAGCAGCACAGGTACTTCATATGGTCCGGTTACATCCATTGTCAATTAATCCCTGTTTTTCACCACTACCAGGAAGGATCCAACATGCCAAGAGTTGGAAATGTGTTCTGGATGAAAGTGGCAAGGAGATCATTGGTATTAAGATGAGGTGTGTAAAACTTGCTCACTTATTTTCTATTGACAAATGAAATTGTAATTCCTTGCAGGTATAGAATCTAAAATTCTGATAAACAGGGTTATCTGATATGGTGAGTCTAAAGACTCTAAACTGCTTTAGGTTAGTAACATGAGGTAGCCAAGCTACCAGGACATAGCCAACAAAGCGGAGTTTGCTGATGCATGAAAATGCATGGCTAATATAAATTTGGGTGCCTAACCATTTTGTTCAGAAGCTTACCTGATCTGATTCTAACAAATTAATCTATAATTATTTTAGATGTTCAAAAACAAAAATGCTTAATCATAATGATCTTATGGTTCTAACTTTAGGTGAGTCCATCCACCACATAGATTTCCTCATGCGGTAATATGGACAATTTAGATTTCCTCTTCTTGAAAGATACTAGTTAAAACTGTCTATGCTAGAGCTCTGGGCAAATGAAAAAATTATTTGAGTGGAAATAACTTGGCATCATTACAGTTTTCAGATGTGAATTAGAATCTGGAGCATCGGTTTATTGAAAATAAAAATTAGGTTGGTTCTTGTATTCCCCCAAATCTGAAAAATTTAGGTTGGTTCTTGTGGTAATATGCATTTCATTTATATCTCAGAAGTTTCCATTTCTAAATTAACGAAACTGATGCCTTTTCTTTGCTCTTTCGTTGGTATGCATGTATGGTGTGCTTACTTGATGTAAAGACCTGAAAATAAAATTTCCCTGTTATTTACCTAATTTGTATCTTATGGTAAAAAAGAAAAGAAAAGAAAATAGCACTGTATGAATCATACCTAAATCCTGAATTTTATCAATTGCTAGTTTTTTATGCATTGCAGGGATACTAAAAAAACAGAGGCAGGAACCAAATGTGTTGCAAGGAAAGAGGTGGTTGGCATTGTTGGATCTGGTGAAACTCATATTCTAGCTGAGTCTGTAGGAACAGGTTGGTCTTTGATGGGTTCTCATGGTTCCTTTCATCTTCGGAAGACATCCAGTGAACACGGTCATATTTTTGAGCTTAGAGGTAATCAAATGGTAAGTATGTTCAATTTCCTCAAAGTAATTGTTTCTCGTCTCTCTATTCAAATGGTCAGATTATCATGCAAGTGTACATAAATTACATTTTCCTTTTGCCATTTTATGGTTGGGATATTGTCACAGGATACCTGTAAGGAATACATGCCCGTCAACCTGGAATGTCCACAACATGCTGTATCAAACATGGCCAAAATTACCACTATGAATTAAATTGTGCTCTAAGCATCCAATAGTGTAATTTTATCCAGAATGATGGTCATGACACCTATCATTCAAAAGTAGTTGACTTGGACCATTATGGACCACATGGTAATTTGAAACTAAAATATAAAGGAAATGAATTTAAATCCTCTACAATTTTTACTCAGACTACTGGATCAATCACAATACACATCAGTTCCATACATGCGGGACATATATCAAGCTGATGTGGCATATCATGATTGGCCAAGTATTCTCTGGTTCCATAGAGGATTTGGAGTGTAAAAGCATCCTATTAATTCGAGATGTAGGTTGACATGCACTAAGACTTGCATCCTCACTCAAATACCAGTCCATATGTTTGTTATCTAGGTAATCCTGACATTTCTTTTTACTAGTAGATGTCCAGGTGTGGTGCACATGAAAACCTATGAAACTCACTGTGTACTAGTGGATTTAAATTTTGTATTCCATTTTCATTGTTAATAAAAATACTTATTATTTTTTATATTTAATTTTGTTTTATATGGTAAATATATAATATTAGAGTGTGGACATTTTTTGTATTTTCTATATTTTTATTTCTTTATTTTTTGTGTTTTTTTATATAATTATGACATCATTAATTGACCCATTTGACTCAAAAAAATTATTTCATTTTGGGTGGTTTTAAATTTCCTATTTCATTTTCATAATTAATTATAAAAATAATTTATGTTTATCAAACTTATCTTTGTTTAATATGATAAATGTATAGTATTTGAGATGTGTTAAATTTTTTTTATAAATTTCCATATGTTTTTTGTATTTTGTCTATTTTTAATTTTATTATTTAATTATGACATCACTGGTTAACCCTTTCAATCCAAATGGTTGGACTGACTGCCATTTAGATGGAAAAACAATCTTTTTTTGAGTTTTAATTTTTTATTGAATTTTCAACATGAATAAAAATAATTATTATTTAATACACTTATTTTTTGTTTAATATGATGAATACATAATATTAGAGGTATTTAGATGTTTTCTAAAATATTTCTTTTTTTAATAATTTTTTTGTGTTCTATTTTTTTAATTTTTATTTTTAATTATGATATAACGGGTTGACCCATTTTGACCCTGATGGTTGAACTACTTACCCACCACTTGAATGGAAGAACGGTTTCATTTTCAGGATGGTTTTATGTTTTGTTAAAATTATTAGGTATATTTAATTAGTAAATTTTATTTTAAAGATAAATAGTAAAATTTATTGATAAGAAACAAAATTACCTCAAAAATAGATAGGATTTAATGAGCCAATGGGAGTTAACACCTTAAATATTGGACTTAACGGGAGGGAATTGAATGAAGTGAGAGATGGTTCAAATTATGTTTTCTACCCTCGTAGTTATAAGAGCAACATGCACTTTGGTCCTAATTTTTTGTTGTATCTTATGGGTCATTAATGCACCTGATATCTCATGTTTTATTGTGGTACAGGTAAAACTTTTCGTTGGTAGAAGGCTGGAATTTGAAACCACCAACTGTGAGACAAAAAAGAGTGAACGTGACTACATGACTGCAGTTGAATACTCAACCGATGATCCATACGGCAAAGCCTTGGCATTGTTCAACTTGAAATCAGGAATTCTCAAGGTATGTCTACGCATTCTAATTTCCTTTAGCAGAAAACTCTTCAATAACATACTCCATTTGAACACTCATGTAGGTCAACGAAGAATGGTTTTTGTTGCCTGGGATAACATTAGCTTTTATTCTCTTACATTCTGAGGAAAGAGGGATACGGCGTTTTCATTGTCAATGGAGAAAACAGAAAGGAGATGAATGATTTAAATGAAGATGATGAGGGTTGTGATGTGGAAGTAAGAGCGGACAGATAGATCACTGTACTGAAGAAAACAACAGACAGAAATGCCTGAGAAATGCAGTGTGGTGGTGCCAGGTGCTAGCAACGGAAATTCTGGTGATGTAGAGAGCCAAATTGTGGTGTATGTAGAAACATGCGTAGCTGCAGAGAATGCAGAGACAAGTGAAGAACAAACAGTATATGTGGTGGCAGCGGTGGGTATAGACGTGAATGTGATGGTGGTTGCGGCGGCAAGTTGACATAAAAGGGAGGGGACTCACGGTCCACGGAAGCGGCTTGAGGTTAGCATCATGAGGTGCCACGCAAGTATGCTGTTTGGAAAACTAAATAATAAGATCGAAGGAAAGTAATTTACAGTAAAATAATAAATGCATAATTACTGTTCTGTTAATTTAAGGTCAGTTAAACCATAATTATTGTTAATAAATTATTATTAATTTATAATTAAATTTAAATAATTGTTGTTAGTTAATAGTAAAATAATTAACTTATTGTTTACGATAAGTAATTGAATAGCGACGGAGTGGGTTTGGGGCAGATACCATATTCCCCCATCTCTGACCTTGACTATTGTTAGGGATAAAAGTTGCCCTCCATCCCCGATCCTTGACAAAGATGGGTTTTTCGTGGGGACTTGAATCATCAAAATTTTTTAATTAAAAGTATTATTTAGAAAATAAAAAATAATTTAAAATATAAATAATATCTTAAATATATTTTGATATATATATAGCGATCCATATCAGCTACCCTCCCCTTTCTCCAAACCCCCTTCCTCCTTAACTCTCTCCTCTTCCTTTTCCACCACTCCCATTTTGCCAATTCAGCATCCTTTCTCTTCATTCTTTAATTAAGATAATGAAATTAACTAATTTACTATTAATTATGTAATTAAAGTTAATTAAAGTTTTTAATTAAAGGTATTTTTGAAAAATAGATTCACTTAAAATAGAGGAAATTTTCAAAATATAAACAATATTTTTAATTTATTTTGATGTATATATAATGTAAATAATATTTAATATATATAGTTGGGGTCAACGCAGGGTAGGGACTTCACTCTCCATCCCCAATTAGGGATCCCTATTAATCCCCATCCCCGCCTTATTAAAGCTAATTAAATTTGCCATCCCTAAGTAATTTTGCCATCCCTAAGTAATTTTGTTAATTAAACAATTCGACTAAGTTTTATTAAGCAACCTAATAAATTAATGGTCTAAAGTGTTAGAAATTCAGTAAATTAATTAGTGTAAATTAAGTAATTATTATGGAAACTTATAATTGGCCATTTCACTGTTAATTATGTAAATAAAGCTAATTAAATTAATTAGTGTTAATTATGTGAATCATTGGTGTTATACAACCCAAGAATGGGGTCTGCAAGGTTTTGACTCAAGATTTTAATGCAACTCATATTGTTATTGGCAATGGAAGAGGAATATGGAAATGGAAGATTGTTCAAAATCTTCCCAAAATACTTTATCCAATTTTGTAAGGAATCGTAATTGGTTCTACCCTATGAGATGTATATCTCACAAACATGGAAATGTAATGAACGCTAATTGATTATCAATATTAGAAGGGTGGTGACATGGCATCATGAGAGAGAGAATTGAGCTAATTAAGGAGAGTAATTATGTGGGTAAAGAGAGTGAAAGACGTGAGTAGTAGTGGGGAGAAAGAGGGGGAGATTAGGTAATATATTGAGTTACTTGAGGAATTGAGAGAAGAATGCTGAATTGGCAAAATGGGAATGGTGAGAAGGGGAGAGGAGAGAGAGTCAAGGAGAATGAAGGGTGGGGATAACGGAGCAAGGAGGCTGCAACTTGGGTCGGGTTGGCCCTTGGGTTAGGGTTGACCCCTTGGGCAACCAGACTCTATAGTACATATCATATATAAATATATGTTATATATAATATATCATATATTAATTTGTTTAGATGCATGATAGTTGTATAGCCCCCACCACATGCTATCATTTATTTCTTTTAAGATAATCACTTCACTTAATCCTAATTGAAAATACTAAAACCTTAATAACATATTTTATGTTTTTGAATATTTTATTCATTATTTCCTCTCTATTGCTTGCCACCCATAGCTTGCTGTCTATAAAAGATCTATTATAAGTTATAACTCATAATAAACTATAGTCATTTCAAACACTTTTTTTTTTTTTGAATTTTGTACTTAGAGAACCAATAAAAATATCAACAAATACTAATAAAACATAGAATTAATATATGTGGTGAAAGTTGAGTTAAGATCTTAGATTAAGAAGTTTTACAAGATTTTAAGGGATGGGAAGAAGGTTGGGTTGGGCCCAACCCGAGCCCAACCCAACCCGAAGTTGACTTTGGGTTGGGTTGGGTTGGGTTAGGGTTGGAGGTATTTAGTTAGGGTTAGGGTTATGGTTGGGTAGGTCGGGCTGGGTTAGGGTTAGGGTTGGGAGTTTAAAACTTAGGATTGGACTAGGGTTTGCCTCAATCCGACCTAACCCGGTCCAACTTGCAACCCTAATATATATAGTGAATGAATACATCTTTGTTGTTACTGGTGTAAGCGCATCTACTGTGTACATATATAAGTAAAGATGAATGGGTAAAAGTAAAAGATCTAATACAATATGATGCTACTAAATATTGAGTTAATTTTTATGGCTGTAGGTGAAAAAGCCAAGAATGGCAATGTAAGGTTCAAAATAGTGATATGCCTCTGTGTATCGGCAGAGGTATATTGGTACTTAGATAAATATGGATTTATATTTTTTTAGTTTTTTTTTTCAAAATTTGGTTTTTTGGAAGGTATTTAAGGATTTTTTTTATTAAAAACTAGTGGGTCCTGATACACCTGTTTGGGTGACCCAAAAGACACGATACGATACACCCAATATGGAGCGGTATCGTATCAAAATTTTGAACCTTGATGGCATAGATATTATTTATTTTGGTCTTTCTCAATTTTCAGACTGGCTTTTTCACTAAGGTTCAGAATATTGGTATTGCATATCATGTTGAAAAGTTTGGATAGAAACAAGTATCAGAATACACATGGACATAGTGGAAAGAATAGATACACTAGATATATAAGAGAAATCCTTATAAATCCCACAAATACATCAATGATACTAAAGCTAATGTTCAAATAACTATGAATAACCAAATAACCAACTGATGGGTGCCTCAGTTAGTACTTGGTACATCAGTCATTGGGTCATGCCAGTAAAGACTTGGGGCCAAATCTCGATGCCACTAGAGATTGGGGGATGGGCTACGACCACCCCCTGTTGTGTATCCTAATGAACTAAAAAAGTTATGAATAAGGTTTAAATACTTTGATGTATAAATATAAAATAAATGCACACTTCAATAGTTTATATGAAGAGACCGAGAGTCTACGAACACATAAATATTATACATTTTAAATAACACTTTCAAACAGTGTTTAAGCTTTCAATATATTAAATAATTTTTTAGTACAAAATGATTTTTATGATTTTTGGATTTACCTAATTTTTTTAAGGAAAATTCATAAATTCATTAATAGAGGATAAAAATATCATAGATCTAACAAAAAATTCAACATAAGGTGTTATTTATTTAATATTATTACATAAATAGTTATTCTATTTCTTCAAATTATCAATATGTTTTAATTATTTAACATGGATTAAATTATTAATCAATAAATTATCGAAACACATAATTTTAGTTTAAAAATATTTAAGATTCGTTATAATTTCTAAGTTACATAAAGTATGTAATTCAGAATTTTCAACTTTGTAGTCACTACGTAATTTATGTAAAGTACCAAAAATTGAGAAAAATGTCATTTTTGACATAAATTGTTGTTGGATCAATGGGTTTGATATTTGATAAATCATTATTAGAAGCCATCTAAGACACATAGGAATAATTTGTTATTTTTGGATTTTTCTATTTTTCCGGGGAAAATGCATAAATGTAATAAAGATCATATAATTAACCACAAATATATATGTTTTGAAATAATTGGAACCCCAAAATACATACAACAATTGAACATGAATGATTTCTATAAAAAAAAAATAAATGTGAATGATTAAATAAAAAATAAAGTTAACCTTCTTTTCTTCTTCCTCTTCTTACATGGTGGACACTTGGATAAAGTTATTAATATATTATTATTTATTTTAAGTTAAATTATTAATTAATGATCATAGAACCATAAAAAATATTAGATTAATGAGAATATAAAACATCCAATACACAAATCATGTGTAACTATTATATTTTAATTGAAAAATAAATTATTTTGTTCTTTATTAAAAATTAAAATATTAATTAATAATTTATGGAAATATATAATAATAATTTAAATATATATTAGATCCATTAGAATTTCTAAGATACAACTCATATGTAAATTCATAAATTTTAATCATTAAAATAATTGTTTTTCTTTTAGTATTTTTATTTTTGTAAATTACCAAATATTAAAAATCATTTTTGTTTTAAATATTAAGGGATTTGATAGACCATTCATTTCATTAAAATTCATAAATACTTATTTTATTGAACATTCATATATAACATTATTTATTTGAATTACAAATGGCCTCCGAATGTATTTTAATTACATGCACAACATTGGAAGATGCTCTAATGATTAATGATCATACCCCTAATTTGGAAGATATGGATTCAATTCTTACTAATAGCTTGTAAGTTAATGTTTTTAATTTGTGTTTAATAAGGAGAGAATAATTGGCATTGTTCATTCATCAAAAAGAATAATTAGCATTGTTCAAAAGTCCACAATTAATGGCATTAATGGTAGAAATTAACTGTCTTAATTTGAATTGTAAAAATTGTTACAGTCATAAAAAATGAATAAAGGCACAATCACTAAGAAGTGTGATTTAATTTGTTGAATGGTACAATTAGCAAACATCTAAATATAAATTTTAAAAAGGGTAAATTACTGAAACCTCCCCTAAATTTTGGTAATGGCAATCACCTCCCCTAAACTTTCTGACATAGTTGCAAGTAGATCCCTTCTCGTAGAATTTTCTAAAAAAGGCATTAAAATGTCCAAAATATTTATGCAATTACTTTTAACAAAAATGTTTATTTTCCAAATTTTCTCTCCATATGAATCACTACCCCAAACCCTTCCAATCTCTTTTATGAAATTGATTAATACAAAATTACAAACTGATATGAACAATACACATTCATCTGTTGATGCCAACCAATAAATACAATATGTACATGGACAAATGGTGACAATATTAAACCATTCCATCCATATCATGTGCCGATCCTCTTGAATACCGATATGATACACCATGTATTAGGCATATTGTATTGCTATCATTTGTTTGTATTCTATATATTGTATTGATTTTTTTTTTATTCAATGGGATATAAGATTAAAAAACTTACAAAAACTACCACCTAAAGCATCTACTAATACAATGTAATCCTCTTCTTTGTGGATGTTCACATATATGACTTGAATTCTTCCTCTTGCCAGCCTCGACATTCTTCAATGATGGAATGACATCTCCAAGTTGTTGTAGCCCTTTCTTTGAGGGCTTCAATGGTTGACTTTGAATCTCCTTCAATGATTACATATGTGACTCCAAGATGCCACTATCTTTTGAGCCTCAGGACTTGCTCTATCTCTACTACTATTATTGAGAAAATACCAATTGGCCCTGCACTTAGTATTCATAGGGGCATTTTAACTTTAAAAAGGAGATAAGTCCTTAAAATAAGTAATGCCAAATGCAGCCTTAGTCTCACTGCTTTTCCATTTGAGTCTCTTGCAATGCACCAGTAGGCACATCTCTATTCACATTTTTTGAGGCATCAAAATTCGCCTTTATTGTATTACCCTCTAGGGGAACCTACTCATATGGTTTTCTTTTCTTTCATATGGTATCTTCCCAATCGCTCTTGTGATTCTAGAAATTCTGTCAAACATTGAAGAGCTCTGGTAATAATTTGATGTGGGTTGTAATTTTTCCATCGATTTTTTTTTCCTATCTACTTTTCTGAGTGAACCACAGTATAAAAGAGTTTTTCTTCCAACAGAGAATGAAATTTCTTTCCATTTAGAACACATTTGATTAATTTGTTAATATTTAGATTTGATTGAATCTTATTCACTAGATCCAAATTTAACTTAGATCAGATTTGGATATTGAATATCATTAATAAATTACACGAAAGATTATAAGAATATGATATATTATTGATAAAATGAATTTAAAATGATATATAAAACAAGAAAGTCTAGAAATTTTCTCCTAGTTTGATTTTTTTTAATTTTTTAATCTATGTCATTTTCGAAATTACCCATTAGAAATTCTACTTTCCCCAAAAAAGTCTTCCTAAAATCTCTCTCTCTCTCTCTCTCCAATAACCTAAATAATCTAATATCCTCCCCCACTATGCCCAACTTTCTCCTAAGCTCTAATTTAGTAGAGAGTTTCTCTCCTAAATTATCTCTAATTCTTATTTATCTTCTCTCCCACTTTTTATCTACATCTATCTAAAGAAAGTTTGAATTAAAAAAATTAAGAATTATTTAAATATTCTAACAAAATTATATAATAACTTTAAAATATTTATTAAAAAGACAAAAATAATTATAATCGATTTAACAATATTCATTATTAATAATTATATATTTTTACAAAATTCATCATGAAATTATGTACAAACAATATAAATTATGGTTTTTTGGTTTATTCAATCAAAATGTTATTCAAATAATAAAAATCTAACATTAAAAATGAAGTATTATTTAAATATTTCAATAAGTAAATATCTTAAATAAGAAAATAATAAAATTAATATTTTAAATCAATTAATAATATATTTTAAATAAAAAAATATTGAACACAACTAGATTGTAAATAGTTAAAATAAGAAAATTATGTATTAAAAATGAAGTATTAATATTTAACATAACAAACATTGACAATAAAATGAATAGTCCCAAATTCTAGATTCTTCTAAACAGTCGCCAACATTTTTGAATAGAAGAGGCTAAGATTTGGGACTGTTCAGCTTTTTGTCAACGTTTGGATGGTTAATAAAGAGAATTAGATGACATTCGAATGGCATTTTTGACTTTTCAAATGTCACTTAATGGCTTATTAACAGAATGGTTAACGACAGGTACTGGATTGTCACATTTTGAAAGTTTGGGTACTGGATTGTCACATTTTGAAAGTTTGAGTACTGGATTTTCGCACTTTAAAGTTGGGGGACCAAATTGTGGCTCGAGCCAAAGCACAGGGCACTGATTGGGAATTTTCCCTTTTTTCACAAGGAAATATTCCCAATGCAAAGTTGTAAGGACTTTGTGAATCATGTGAGCACAGTTTTGTGAGAACTGAAGCTGATTTCCAGAATTTCAAAACAAATAATGATTTTGGAACCTTGAGAGGATCCATTTCATTGCACTAAGGCGAGACTGATGGCTTCAATCAGTGAAAGTCCATGTTCACATTTGCTTGAACGACCTCTTGCAATCTTGCATTGGGAATATCTCCCCATGAAATAAAGTACATAGGAGATATCCCGATGCAAGGCTGGAAAAGTTGTTCGAAAGGTCATTGCATTGACCAAGCCAAACTCCACCAAGGCCCTTCCGAAGGGTAAATTGCTTAAACCTCCCCTTTCCTCTGACAGTTGTGATTCAGTATGCTGCTTTATGTCAATAGCAACTAGGCATGACCCCTGTACTAAGTACAGGGCCAATAATATGAACTATTTCAAAATTTAATTTTTTTTTAAATCATTTATATTAAAAACTTAAATTAATTTTTTATTTGATGTAAGAGAGTTACCGTATTTTATCTAAGAAATGACCATGTACTAAATACAGAGCAATCACACGTATGTATCATTTTGGTTTTTACTTTTTCTGTTTTTTATAGTAAAATTATTTTATTTGAATTTTACTATATTATAAATAAAATAATATTAACTAAGCTACTCAAGAAGCCACCAAATGAACTTCAACAAAGAGCTGCTTGAATGACTATATAATTAATTGCAATTTTGGGCTTTGTGTTTTTCCAAACATTTCTTTCCAGAGAAACTATATTACGTCTTATCTTTCAAATCTTCCCACCAACTACCGATATGAGATATCAATTAATCTGCTCTCTTCATTGTCCAAATGAGCAGCAGCACCTAACCACCAATAAATGGGGTCTAATCTAAATACATTTCTATTTTTAAACCATTTTTCATATGATAGGACAGGAATTTCATGGTGTTTGATGAACTCTGAAGAACCTTGTTGAGTTTGATAGTAGCAAGTTTTAGAAACCTATAGAGTGGGTGTTTGAGTGCAACGGTTGGTCAAATCTAACTCGGGAATCGGGAATTAGAACCCCTTGTTTGTACAGTCAAAGTGGAAAAATAAAACATAATTCAAATAGGGAAAGTTAAAACAAAGATGAGAATAATAACATGGAAATATATATAGTTGGTAATGAATCCAATATGATAAGATCATAAAACAACAGAGAAATAATGCATTTTACATCAAAACTTAGACAACAAAATAGAAACAATTAAAGAAAAACCAATGTTTGAAACAAATCCATCAAAGTAAAAAAAAAAAAAGGTTTCTCAAAAGCAGTAGAAAGAGAGGAGAAATGATGCCTGTTTATTGACTTCAACATTGATGGCACGCTCGATAATGTTCGAGATTTTGCCACTCTGCCATGATAAAACTTGTGAGTACGTTGGCCATGATGATAAAACTTGTGATACTGTGAATTGTGCCATTAAATTGTACATCCATGAGGTATATAATTAAGTAGGAAATAGATGTAATGGATCACACAACAATAAATGGGCGATATCCCCACCATTTTCCAAAATTAAAGTGACCCATTTAAGCGGAAAAAAAAATGAGCTAATTTCATGTCAACTTCTTCTGTCAAAAGAAAAGTCACACTTGAGGCTAATGGTAATACTCTTCAGGTAAAATGTCTTTGAGCCAAGACAAAGATGACCTCCATAATCTAGATTCCAAAACCCTCTTTTAATTTTTAGAGAATCTACCCATAAGGTTTTACAGTCACAAAATTCACTTCTGGGATCTTTTTGCTAAAAATTTATACCATTTAAGATATCACACGCCTCATGTTCAAATGATAAAGCATGCCAAAAAGCTTGGTTGATTGCCTAAAATTCTACAGTTTCTGAATTGGACTCTCTCACCAAAATCAACCTCAAGGCAAAATGCAGGAACTTGTGGGATTGGATGAATTCAATGTTGTAGTCAAGTCTAAATCTGTCTAATGCTTACCTTTCCAGTTCATTTGGACATCCAAGTAAAACGTGGAGCTGTAGATTTAAATGGCGGAGATCTGAGGTTGAATTTCTGGTTTTCTCCTCTTTTTGATATTCTCTATTTCTTCTGCATTTATAGGAGAAGTAGGGTCATTACATTATTTCAGTTTCTGAGTTGACTTCATTGAAAAGAGTGAACTATTTATTGTAATCCAAAATTTTTATGTTTTCTTACAATTCTCTTCTAAAGAAACAATCAATTTCGGAATTCATTCAAAAGACTGAACTGGTACTACATTTTATATTTTCTCTTAATCCTGGCGACCACTTTTACGTACTCATATTCATTGTAATCCTTTTGCAAAGAAGCAAATTTTGAGTTCTCACTCTATGCAGCCTAATGAAAATGAAGAAAGAAAAAATGTGAATACCTTTATTAAAGCACGAAAGTAAAAGTGTATTTTCTTCCTTAAGCAAATCTTTTAACAGCAAGACAGCAAGATGGATTGGATTCATTGCAAATTGGAGTGGATTCCTGAGCAGACCCTTAATGATTAAGATTGAAAAGAGGGAAAGTTAGAGTTCGTGACAATGAGCAGAAAAGAGGGGAAATATAGTTCGATTTTGGAAGAATGGAAGCTTGAGAACTGAAGATAGATGATTTCTAGAGATTGAAAGAGAGAAGATAATGGAGAGAAAATTTTCTTTTGAGTTAAATTCAATTACAAATGGACGTGGGTTTGTGGTTGGAAACGTGTCTAAACCAAAGAGTATCTACATTTTGAATGCTGCCCCTATTAGATGCCACATGGCTTATTACCCACTCTCACGTTCTGAGATTGTGGCTTACTACCCTATTAGATGCCACATGGCTTACTACCCACTCTCACGTTCTCTCTCTCTATATATATATACGACACTTGTATGGAGGTGGTTTTGAATTTGCAAGTTAGTGGTCTATCAAAGTGGGAAACTGAATAAACACTCTCCTAACAATTTTTTATGTACAGGTATGGAGGAGAACCACATGTGTGATTGGGGGAGGCTTTTGCCTGAAATCATTCTTTTAATATATATGCCAATATCCTCCCCTCAAATTTCTGATATTTGTTGTGTCTATACCTCCTCTATTGTCTTGAGTTGATGTAAGGGGGCAATATAATTTGTTGACTTATATATATTTTTGAAATTTTTCTCATTTTTTTGTTTTTCTGCATCCTTTTTTTACTATATATATAATATTGAAAATTTTGTTTTTTGTGTGTTTTGAGAAAAATATTGTATAATGGATATATGTATCAAAATGGGTGGGTTGAGGTGGGTAAGCGTCAAAGTGGGTTTTAACCCACTACTTAATCAAGACGTAAATTTTTCAGGGTAATAATAATTAAGCACGTGCTTTTGCATGTGAAAAAGTTTTTTTTTATATTAATTACTTGAATTTTATATATATCATAGTTAAGATAGAAATTAAAAATTTACAAAAGTAACAGTATGATTAAAAATAAACTTAAATGTTTGTAGTAAATTTGCATGTGCATTGCATGTGAAAATTTTAAATTATAATAACAAATTATTTTTATTATAATTAAATTTTGTATTCCAAAATAAAAATAATTTTTATTTTAAAATTTATTTTTATTTAATATAATGAATATATAACATTAGAAATGTTCCCAAGTGTTTTCGACAAAATTCTGTATTTTTTCTTTTTTTTTTTTGTGTTTCATACTTTTTTAAATATTTTTGTTCAATTATAACTTCATGAGTCTTTTGAAATGTTGGACCATGACCCACCATCTAGATAAGCAAATAACTTTTCTTTTGAATCAGTTTTAAATTATATATTTCATCTACATTAATTATATAAATAATTTTTACTTATCACACTTAATTTTTGTTTGACATAAATAATATATAATTTTTTATATATTCTTTTAATTATTTATACTTTTATTTTTTAATGATTTAGTATTTAACCATCATATCGTTGATTAATCTGTTTGACCCAAACCACTAACCCACCACTCAAAGGAAAATATTTTGATTTCTAGGTTGACATTAAATTTTGTATTACATTTTTATCATTGATAAAATTATTTCTTATGTATAAAACTTATTTTTGTTCAATATAATGAATTTATAATATTATAGATGTACCCAATATTTTATTTTTATAAACATATAGCATTAGATATGTGTCCAAAATTTTTTCTATTTTTTTTTTGTGATTCTTTATATTTTTTATTTTTTAAATTTAGAAAATTTTTCGATACATACCCTATACTTTAGGCCGAGTGCTAATTTAGTACCCAAACTTTAAAATGCGATAATTTAATAATTTTTTAAATGCCAAAATTATCCTTAAAAGATACATTCATCATCTTCTCTCTCAAAAAAATGAAACAGAGTCCAAAGGGCTCGCCGCTAGATGCGGCATATCTTCATCCGTCTTCTCCTACTTCTTTCTTACAACGTTCTTCTAGTAGATGACAACGATAAATCCCCAACTTCTGTAGCGATGTGAGACGTTGCAACTCGACAGGAATGGACATAAACAAAAGACGTTGCAGCTCTACACCACCTACATCACCTTCTAACTCCAACTCCTCAAGCTGTTGGAGAAGACATGGCGATGGCGAAAATGGCGTCCAAGTCAACTGAGGACAGTTCTTGATGTACAGTGTTCTTAGTGCTTCAGCAGAGAAAAACAGAGGGGGCAGCTCTTTTAACTTGGGGGCATTTTTCAAGCCGCAACTAAGTCGTGGCATCAGGTCCCATCTCCATCTCTCTGTATTTCTCCCTTGGGGCTCTTTTCATCACTGCTATTGATGTTGGGTGAAGAGACGGGCTTTGCGATGAATGTTGGCTCGTCGTCTCCGGGCATGAGGACGACAACCCTGTACTCAGTGTCGGGCGGTGGGCTGGTGGGCTTTGTTGTTTTCTCCTCAGTTTCATCTCCATTCCGTCGGCCAACACCGCGGCTGTTGCATCGGCTGCCTTCCTCCACTGCTCTGTGTTTCTAAATCACAACGGAGATGTACCTACTGATCCACATGTTCCACTTCCCGCTTCAGCTCTGATAGTGTTCCCAGTCCTCTGCCGCGTTAAAGTTGTTCAACGATGCTAGACAGGTGGTGGTCAAAACAGATGAAGGTAGCCGAAAGTGATCAGGTCATCTGGTGTTTCTTCAGAGCGGATTCCTCCTCCATAACTAGAAAAGAAGCAGACTTCACCGCTGTCTCCTTCACCTTCTTTTTCAAGAGCTCGTTCTCTTCCTGAACCATGTCCAATTGTTTCTCCTTCTCTGTCAACTTCTCTTTAAGCAAGTTCATCTCGTCAATCATCACAGTCGAGTTATCCAATGCTGGTTTCCTCATTGGGTTCATGGGTTTCCCCTGGAGGAGGAGAAGAGGTATGGTAGTCGAGAATTCCATCCCCTGAATCCGGTGGCAGTAGATGCAGGCGGAGTTGCACTTGCAGGTCCCATCTCCATATCTCTCTTTGTATTTCTCTTCTCTTGGGGTTCTTTTCTCTCTCTATATGTAGCTTTGCAAAGGTACAGTCAGATGAGTTTCACGGTCTCATTCTTATAGAGGAGGAGGAGCTTCACGGTGGCATAGCGGCCACGTTGGGGTGGTGTTCAACGAAGGAGACGATGAATAGTGCCGGTGAACAGTAAAAACTTAGATAAAACTTAAGGGGCATTTGTGTCTTTTCCCATGATACTTAACGTGAGTTAACGCCAAGTACTATATTATCGCAAAATGAAAGTTTGGGTACTACATTGTCGCATTTTAAAGTTCTGGTACTAAATTGACACTCGCCCTAAAGTGCAGGGTACCTATTAGGAATTTTCCCTTAAAATTTTATTATTTGAGTATGACATCATTTCATTTCTAAGTTGATTTTAAATTTGGAATTCCATTTTCATGGTTAATAAAAATAATTCTTACATTACATATTGTTGTTTAGTATAATGAATATACAATATTAGAAATACTCCAATTCTTTTTTTTTTTGTATTATATACTTTATTTGTTTTAATTTTTTATTATTTAATTATGGTATTGTTTATGAATCCATTTGACTCTAAATGGTTGAATTGCTTACCTACCATGGAAAAAATGGTTTTGTTTTTAAGTACTTTTCAAAATATTTATTTTTATACTATTAAAATTAATGTTATAGATTTAATTAATAGAATTTAATGATGAGAAAAATATATCTTAAATATAGGATTTAATGAAAGAATATGCCTTAAACATAAGATTTAATGAGAAAGAATAAGAAAATAATTTTATTTCTGATTGATTTTAATTTTATATTCCATTTTCATCATTAATAAAAACATTTCTTATTTATCATACTTATTATTGTTTAATATGTCAAACATACAATGTTAAAAATGTTCTCATTTTTTTAATTTTTATATTTTTTGCATTTTATCTATTTTAATTTTAAATTTTATTATTTAATTGTGGCAACATGGATTGGCTCATCTAGCCCAAAATGGCTTGATTTCTTACCACCACCTAGATGAAAACACTATTTTTTTAGGTAGATTTTGAAAGTATAAGTTTTTATGTTATTGGAATTATTAATTTGTTATGTATGAATTTAATTAATAGAATTTAATGATGAGAAGAAACAAAAATGTTTTAAATATATGATTTAATAAAGGTGAATGCAAGTTAATACCCTAAATGTTGAATTTAATAAGAGAGAATTGAATGCATTTAATATCTTAAAATTACCTCTTTTTAACTCATTTAATATCAATAACTGATTACCCTATTTGCCCTCATTTTTTTATCAATTAATTTAAATAAAGGGGTATATTTTGTCCTCAAAAAATTCCATAAATATTCTAGAGGTTATTCGTGCTTTTTAAAATAGTATAGATTTTAATCGATGTAAAACCAAATCTTTACATTTAAAAATATTGAAATGTTAAAACATTAGCAATTTCCATTAACATTCTAATGTTGAGTTAACAAAAGAGGGGTAGAAAAAATAGTATAAGTTCAAGGAGGGCAATGCAATAAATATATGAGGTGCTTGGCATGATGTCGTTTTCTGAGAAAATGGCACCACATAAGCACCACATAAAAAAAAACAATGCTTGAAAAAATGGCCTCTTGTTTGGTACCGTTTTATTGCTTTAGACCACCACGCCTTGGAAATCAGAAAAGTGTGGTCTAAGGAAATGTCAAATTCAATTGTTGCCAAAAGGTACAATGATGTGACATTATCTTAGATATTGAATAGTATAAACCAATGCTACAAGTGGTTCTACAGCACACTCATACCAAACAAAACCAACATTATATTCTCATAAAACAACCTATGTGGTAGCTAAGCACATTTAGATGCCAAACACCTATATAAAGTATGTGTTTGGAACCATGAACATTTATTGACTAAATGTTTTGTACTTTATTTGTTTGAAAAACCAAAAAAAACAATGATAAACCCGTTGGACGCCATTACATGCCAAATTAACAACACAGTGAATAAATATCTATCTTCGCAGAAATGCTAAAATGAAGCTTCCTATGATAAAAGGGAAAAGCATCCGATGTAGAATTCTGAATTCCAGCCCCCCTAGTAGCCCTCTCCCCCTATAAACCACATACTGCCCATGAATTTAACATCAATTCACCGTTAGGATGCATTCCCCACTTTAGAACTATAAAATTCTGATCTAACATGATTGGTCATTCTCCCGTAATAAAACGGCACGTAAACGGTAAACAAAGTCTACCCTTGCGTAGGGAAAACGACGAAGTGGCACGTATGTGACATCGTTTATTCAAATAAATGCCCACCGTAAAAAAGTACGGTAGGTTTGCGCAATTTACCAAACTCTACCCAGCTGACACAGGCTTTTTCGTACGAAGGTGGCTGAGTTTGCCTGCGTCTACGCCATCCGACGTGCTTTCGCAGTTATATGTCTGCGTCTGTCTCAGTCCGTGCATGTTTATGCTTTTATCTCCCATTGCCACAGAAGTCACGAGGCATGTCGTTGGCTTGCAGTTGCAGCACCTTTGATTCTGGGTCCGGCTCAAAGTAATAATAAATGCCATGGTCCTCCATGTCCATGATACATACCGCCATCGCCATGCTTCTTTTTCCTTTCTCATCGATGCAAGTCTGAGACTCCAAGGAGCGAAGACCATCGTTTTCTCCCGGCTTGCACTGATGAGTTATGGAAAGGAAAAGCGATGGCCACTGAAGTTTCATTTTTTTATTTTTTATTTTTTATTTTTTTGATGAGGCCATGAGACTTGGATTGTAGTTACAGGAACATAATAAAATCGTGGTTATATCTTCTGCCTCTTACAATGAAAAATAGAGTTTTCGCTATAAAAGGAATGGAAATAATAACTGAAATATTTGTATTTTCGGTGTGGAAAACTTACACAATTTTGTGGATGGATATGGTTTTTTAATGTGAATAAAAAAAAAAATACTTAAAGGGAGTAATAGGAATTCTGGAATTAGGGGGCCCATTTAGTTTGATGTGTGATGTACGAAGTAGAGTTGTAGGGCGAATCAACATTCCGTTCCGTGCAAGGGTCTGGCTGTGGCTGCCTGGCTAGTCCTATCTCCCTCTCACCTTCTTCAACTTGCGTCAATCCAATCAACTGCTGCTGTCATTCAGTTAAGTGTTGGAAATTACGTTGAGGTGTGTTATTGTGTGATCTGGGTCTTAAATTGGTTGAACCAATGAACCCTAAAAAGATTCAACAGCCCTTCTCTGAAAATAGTCAAAAACAATGTTTCTCAGTCGTTGTTTTAAGTGTGATCATGCTTTCTGATGCTAAAATAAATAAATAAAACATCAACTTAAAAACAAAAACTTTTTTGACCACAAGGGAAGAAGTGATTAATAATCTTCATCGTTTTAGTGCAGGTTCTGAGTCCGATTTTCATTGAGGATTTGTTATTTGAGTGGTTTTCTGAACACATACTCAGGTATGATCCGTGTTTTTTCTTCTTGTTTAGAACATTTTTCTCTTTTCTTTTTCTTGGTCTTCCTTCTGTTGGAGCATTAATAGGTTCATTTAGATCGATTGTCCTCTTGAACTCTGTTGCCCTCCGCATCTCAACTCTGAAGAACTCCGCGTTTTTTTGTTCTTCTTCTACGAATTGAAGCAGAACGCCCCCACCCCAGCACCACCTCCCCCGACCAACAAAAAAGATGGAAGTTTTGCTCAGGGAGATTATTTTCTTCTCTTTCTTTTTCTTGGTCTTCCTTCTTTATGAGTACTAATGGATTCATTTGGGTCGATAGATCTCTTGATCTCTATCCTCCTCCTCTCAACTCTGAAGAACACCTTATATTTTTTTTTCTTCTCCCACGAATCGAAGCAGAACGACCCAAGCACACCTCCACCTACCAGAAAAAGATAAGAAAAAAGAAGGAATAAAGAAAAGATAAAGTTTTGCTCATTTATGCTTACAAGGGACCACAGAATACGTTATGGTAAAATTTCCCATTTAATTATTTGAGGCTTATTTGGCTTGTAATTTATTCATAATCAAATATTATCCTGAAGATGGACTCCCACTTGTCAGAATATTCTAGAAAAATTCATGGTTGTCATTTGCCAATTCCTTTTTTAATGATTTATTGGATGTAATTTCTTTTATTTCCTTTGAATCTCAAAAAGTTGGGACCGAATTCTTAATTCTTTTTTCCTCAATTGTTATGCAGCCATCCAGTTGGTGATCTCGAACTATAGTTATGTTTCCCAAACTTTGTGATGAGGAGGTTCCTTGGATCTGTTGTCACGAGTCTAAATTATGTTCAAGAAGACAATGTTTGGAAAAAGGAAATGAAAACCAACATCCATACATATTTATGAAAACAGTATTGATTTCTATTGCCTGAAGTTATCAAATTGTTCCATATTTTGAAAGATAGTTTGTAGGAAGCAAGAAACATTGATATTGAAGGGAAAATTTTCCAGTATTGCACAACTTAGATTAGGCCTTCTGCAGTCTGGTTTCAGCCAACCAGATGTTTTTTCTTAACTTTTGGGGTGGGAGTTTTTCAGTCCATACTATTTGTGATTTTTCCCGTTTAGCTAACCAAATGCTTACTTGTAGAGTTGTAAGAGAGTGTGATGGCACCTCCTTTTTATTTTCATTTATTTTCTTTTCTTTTTTTTTTTTTTGTTTTGGTGCTGGGTGGGTGACCCTTAGATTGATTTGGATATGGTTTCTCCAGTTTTCATTGTCTTGTTTATCCACCAGAGAACAATATGAAGCATGAACAGATCGGACAGGATCATATCACAAGCAACAATAGTAGAGCATCAGAAAGTGCTGGAGGTGATGACCAATTCATTCACTTCAGATTTGGGAGTTACTATTTTCAATTACAGGTGCATACTACTTCCCTAAAGATTAGTGTATACATCAATTCTGTTTTTGGGTGGCAGGCTCCTAACTAGTTAGTTGCTTAACACTGTCTTCTTCTTTTTTAAACTCTCTAACTACCATTAAAATTTATTGCACTAGTGTACTTCCTCAGATATTGGCTATACCTGGAACTCATCCTATGCTACTTAGCTTTTTTTTTCCTCACACTGGCACTTCTAGTCTTCTACTTAATTGCTTTCTTCCTATTTCTCTTATATTTTCTTTCATAAGGAGATTGATAAAAATGTCTTTTTTTAAGTGAAAAACGCAATAGTTTGATAGAATGGATGCACCATTCTTCATAGGGGAAAACTTAATATTATATTATCCAATGCTGCATACTTCTGAAATATTTCATTTTCACACAGAAGATGAGGCTTTGGCTTCCATGGACAAGTTGCATCCTTTTCCTTGTGCAGAATTTGGTTGAGTTAACTTCTGGGGTTAGTATGCCAATCATATTACCAAGATTGAGTGTCATATGTAAACTCCAAAATTTTAATCATTATTGCATCCTCAATCAATTGTAAGATTCCATTACTATCCTATTGTCTACTTGGTTTCCAGATTACAAGACACTACAATTGGTTCTGATAGTTCATGCAAATATGCGTTGCAGCCCTTGTGGAATTTTTGTTTATGCCTCTTGCCTTAGGTCTTTACGTTTTGGATTTAATTCCAACTAGTACACTTCATAAAAATCTGTCATTGGTATAGGGCCCTGCATCTGTTTTGATCATACCATGTTCAAAACGTCCCTTTGAAGGTGATCAAGAGTAAGATAGGATGTTACTTGGAATTGCTCCATACAAAAACCCTTTTATGTGGTAAGCATTTATTGGGGATATGGGTCCTTCTCCACATGGAGAAAATATAAAGCGTTTGTTGAGTGTTGATGTTCCCTTCTTATGAAATATAGTTTCACATCTAGATTATTTTTGGTAACAAAGCAAAAGCAATAAAGGCAAAGTACATGACTAGGGTGCAGATTTAGATTTATTACGAGGTTACTGGTAATTTATGTTCTCCTTGGTGCTTGAATTACCTTATTGCAAGTGTATCATGCAAAGGGTGCATATTCATTCAAGGGTCTCCAATTTTAAATCAAACATTGGACAACAAGATTATGACATTTATTTATTGTAATTGATATCGATATAATTTGTCTCAGAGAGATGACAGACAGCAAACATGTATAGAAAAACATGTTTTACAAGACTTGAACCTGAATCACTTGAATGGAGATCAGAAAAATGACCTTTAAACCACAACCAATACACATGTTACGGTATGTAATATTATATATATATATATATATATGTATATATAGATAGATATATGATATCATGGGTCACTGGGTCAACTCAGTGGTTGAACTGCTTAACCTGTGACCTGGTGGCCTTTCTGGTTTTATGAACAGTCCAACTCTTACAATATTGCTATCACTTATAGAGAACAACATTTCTGTCAATTGTAAAAACCCATTTTGAGCTTTTTATTGGACACTGAAACCCAAAAAAAAGGCCTGAGAATGAGGAAAAAAACTTGGTGCAGATGCTATTTCAAGTTGTTTGTTTAATGGCTTCAATAGACAGGCACAGATTGCTTTCTTCCAGAAGAAAATGTTGTTATGGTACAAACTAAAAATGATGTCTGTTGCATTATATTATGTTCTCAAATAGCTTAATTCTTTGGAAGTTATCGTATGGATGCGTAAATGTTTATTGTCATGATAGTTACTTCCATAAACTGTATTTATTAAGGATGCAAAGGATGGGATCTATTCACATGGTGGAAACAAATCAGAAAGGAGATATTACAGGGGAACTGAACCATCTTTTTACATGCCATGGGGCAATAGTGATGGGATCAAGGTTGAACTTCCCATGATTACATTTTTTATTTCCTCGGGCAGTTTGTTATCAGTTCCTTTAAGCCACTCAGAAATTGGACTTGTGACTGGGAACATGATGGTTCCAGGGACTATTCTGTTGTCAGCACTTCACATTTATTCTATTGTCAAGCAGGTTGCTTCAGAGATCCCTAAATATGGGCTTCTTATGAGGTGTCACTAGGGATCCCTAAATGTTGGCTTCAGAGATATTGTAAGTGATGCTAGCAAGGATTGTTTTCTTTTGAGCTCTTACATTTATCTCCATTGTTAGGTGCGTGGCTTCAGGGTTCCTACTTGGGGATTTCTTATGTGGGATTCTAAAGAGTTATTTTATCTTGCCTTCCCTTCCTTTTTTTCCTATTATAACTTATCTTAAAATGTGCTATGTTTGTGATTCTAACTCATCATCATCATCATCCATGCCTTATCCCAACTATATGGGGCTGGCTACATGAATCCTGTTTCGCCAATCATTCTATTTAAAGCTAGTTTGTAATTCTAACTCATATCTGGGAAAAATGTTGATAACCGTTTGTAAGAATTATTTTTCTTTCTTCAAAAATGGATCAGTTTGAAGACAGTTAAAATGATTTCTGGGAAAGGAAAGTTTGGTGCTTGGTTTTTAGGAGGGAGTGGTGGAATTTTGTGGTTCATTCTCATGCCCTTCCCTGTCAGTTGAAGAAACATTTATTTTGATTAAGAGGAATGCACACATCTACAATTGGTACTACAATAGGCATATTCTATGTTCCCTCCTTTCAGTTGGCTTTGGTCAGCACTATAAGAATACATCAACTTTGGAGAGAGTCTCATTCCCATCAGGGAATCATCTATTTGATTTTAGAGAAAAATAGCAGCAAGCTCACTCTTTAAATCCAAAAATCAAGTTAGTAGACTTTGAAAGATGTTGCAGACATATCATGGATAATGGCAAAACAAAGGCCCAACGGTGACTCGTACATTGTTGAAATTCCATGTTGGTTCCTCTACACACACCTGCAAAGTTCGGACTTCTAAGGTGATAGAGATTAATAGCACCAGACTTAGGCTATAAGAGACATAGGATACAGATATCTTCCAAAATCTGGTAAAATTAGACTAGAAAATTCAAGTGAATCACAGAATTGTAGACCAGATGCTTTGTATATGGAACAGAGGTCACTGATCTTGCTAACCTCATAGTAAATGTCCTGCTAAGATAAGTCTTTGCATTTGATAATATTCTTTACAGTGATAAACAACTAGATTTTCAATTGTAAGAAATGATGTAATTAAAGTATTTAAGGTAACCCATAACCCTCACTGTCAGGAAAACTTTGGCTGTTAGGAACATTCTTGCGCATGACACGTTACCATGAATGTGAGGTAAAAGAGTAATTGTCCTCAATGTTCTTTTGACCAAAAAGACAAGCAAGGGACTGAATGGGTTGACGTGTCATGCCCAAGAACATTCACAACAGCCCAGGCTGTTGGCCCCCAACAGCCAAAGTTTTCAGCTCATTGTCCAATGCAACTTATAGTTATCTACAAAATAAGAAAGGGGAAAATTCTTTCCTTATTTGAAGGTCCAAATTTTTGCAATGAAATCTATCTATCCAATAACACATAATTCTAGACTGATATCTTTTTCTTGTGTCATTTAAAGGTCCAGATCATTCGGATCTATACACCATCATGTGTTTCAGTGTCCAACACCAATATGAAGTGTTCAAAACAGATTTTGCGAAACTAAAAACTAAGTCAAGTCCATATTATTTATTTTTTTTAATTATTATACATCCTTGGAAAATGCCTTTTGCTCACATACCAATAAATATACTTGAATGAACTGATGCACACACACAAAAAAAAAACTATGAATGGTATACAAGTAGTTCTAGGAACCCTTTGCTTATCTGAATCTTACTTTTGCTGATATGGTGAAGTATATGTGCATTAAATGGAACTTACCTATCATATAGATTTGAAGAGACATCTCTAAATCCGAAAGGTCTTTTGTTGAACAGAGGGCTTCCAGAGTGGTCATTGTGTAACAACTGGGTAGAAAAGTCTTTCCATGTTGGATTAATTTCCTAGTTTATAGGCATTTGTATGTGTTTGCCAGCAGCTTTTGGGAGAGAACTTTTGGTAGTTTTCTTCTTTGTAACTTTGACGTAGTGGATCTGTAAATGATTTTTTTGCTTGATTTCTCATGTAAAGTTGGGACTACTCATACTTCATAGCTTCATCTTTCCTTTAAATTATTTAACACTTACTTTTATCTGTATAATGTCATAGTACTTATTCAAATAAGTACATATTAGTGTTTGGGAGGTCTTTTCTCAAATCACTTCTACTTATTTTAAATACTCATTTGTGTTGCAGTGTTTGGTGAGCCACTTATCTCTTAAGTACTTGTATTTTTGCAGAAATGACAATTATAGCCTAACTTAACAGTCATATATTGGATAAATACAAAGACAAATAAAAAATATAAATAAATACTTTTCCCATAACTGAACCTGTTTCCATGTTCACCACTGCAGTGGTGTGAGGAAGAGAGGAGGAAAGAAAGAAAAAAAGAGGAGAGAGAGAGAGAGAGGAGGGGGAAGAAGAAAGAGATAAATAAATAAAAGGAGAGAGAGACAGTGGTGGTTCTGGAAAGACTCAGTTATGACGGTAGAAGGAACAAGAGGAGAGAGAGAGAGAGAGAGAGAGAAGTGAACAGTAATCTTCTTTTAAAGATAGGGACAGTCCCTGGAGAATGAACAAAACATTGGGGACAGTCTTGTTCCAGAAAAAGAAATAAGTACTCATTGAATAAGCACTTAAAGCCACACAATTCTGGCTTATTTTTGAAATGCTTGTTTTCAAAATAAGCACTTATTCTGGGTTTTTTTTCCAAACATGAATAAGTGCTTATTTTTCACTTATTGTGTGGTCCCACCATTTAAAATAAATACTTATTCGAATAAGCACTTATTTTAAGTGCTCCCAAAAAGGGGCTCAGATAGATTACATTTAGCTTCCTAACAATGTTCTTGTATCATATATCAATGTTCTCATATATTAAGTGTATCCATCTTTTGTAGTTGACTGTGACTGGTCATGTTGGCACTAAGGATGACTTTGAATTTTGGGGAATTTTTCATTAGATGTTAGCTGTATTACTAACATAAATAATTTGAATATTAATAATTTGGACCTGTTCTGTTTCCATTATTTTGTCAACAGTATTGAGTATTTTATCACTTGCCTCTAAATTGGACCTGACCCATTTTCTGTCTTATGTTTTACCAACTTATTTTTGGCACCTGTTATGTTCAATTCCTCCCTACTATCTCTTGATGCAAACATTTTCCATTATCAAATCTTAACTTGGGTTGACCTCACAAACTTCTAGATTGCATCCCTTATCTAACTTCTTTCTCGAAATTCTTGTTCTCCATACAACCTCTCTTATTTTTCATTATCTTCCCACATGATCATTAGGATCCTTTAAATTGATGCTTCTATATTTACCCAAAATTGTGCTTTTTGTTGCTTTCCTCTCATTTTACCTGAAGCTTTGTGCTCTGGAACATCAGATATTACCCAACTTCAGCCTATATCTTTTTCTCTCAATATCAATAGTCTTATGACTTTTATCCTTCAATTGTATGTCCGCACCCCTCTGTTTCATTTAAATGGTTTTTCCTTTAATTTATACCAACTGTCCTTAATACTCTTATTTCCACTTCATATCTGCAAAACATGCTATGTACTACTCATTTTGCTCTGAGCCACCAATTCCTTTCTCTTGTTAAAATTTCTATACATTAGTGATGAGGAGAATATCATATAATAAACATTCCCCTCATCTACCTCTCTAAATGGAAATCTAATTTTTTGTCAATTGCTTTTCCTGCAACACTGTACTATTGCAGCGCATTTTTCCTAGGGATTTTTTACTGCAGTCCCATGAATATTTGGCATTGGCTAAACAGAGAAGCCTAGCATGTCTAAGAAACAGAGCCTGAACATTTTGAAGGATTGGTCAACAGTGTCTTGGTAGCTCAAACAGAAAGTAACCCTGGTGCTTCACACAGACCTGGAACTGCTATCTGTGCATATTTTCTTGGGAAATGGTGTGTATGTACAAGCTCATTTTGCCCTTTGAAATGCAAATTGATATTCAATTAAATGCATATCATGTTGACTTAAAAGTTAAAATTCTCCTCTATCTTGGTTGCAGCCCTACTAGAATTGGTGTTTCCCTGGGCTCTGGCCATGCAAACAAAGCAGCTTCAGTGTATTTTAGGCCAATGATGCTATCTATGAGATGACAGGTTCATAGTCCTATTTTTATTTCCCTACCATTAAAATTCCTGTTTGTTTCTTCAGTCAGTCTTGAAAGTAAACTTTCCTTGAAAACCCTTTCTTTTATTCAAGGCTGTTTCCTCAATCTTYGCAGTCAAGTTTCCTCAGCCATATTCTGTTCTTTCAGGATGGGTATTGGGTAGCAAATTACACTGAGACAAGTGATTCTTATCCTTTGCCAAGGCCCAAGCAGGTATTAGTGTTTTTGGCAGGACAAAAAAAAATGCTTCAAGGTTCACATTTCTACTGGTTATTGGCATTTTGTTTTATCATTAAATTTCTGCCCACTTTGCCAAGCAGGTATTAGTTTCTTTCTTTTGCTATATCTATCATCAGGGCACCAAAAAAAGGAGAGGGGGGGGGGAGGGGGGCGTTAGTATAATGTTCTTGAACAAATCTGCACATGTCAGGTTTCCCAAATCAAAGACTGATCACCAATCACCATACTAGTAACGAGTAGGACTTGCAACCCATGAGTGTNCCCCCCCCGCCACCACCCCGCCTGCAAAACAAGCATCTCTGATTCCGATTTGACTTGACTGGTTCCCAATTCCTTGAAACAAAGACTGTTGGGAAGCAAAAAGCACCAAAGGTGGAAAACGCCATAGCTGCACCACAAACAGACAAGGTGGAAGTTTCCTCGTCCATTTAGTTCTGTTGAAACCTAAATTCGGATAACCCCTATAGGGTTGAGCTTTTTATTTATATATTAAGTTATCCAGTAAGATGGTTAACATATAAAGCAGATGGTTATGGGAATTCATTATTGCCTCTTTAAACACTACCAGATCATAATTGATGTTTCACCATAAAGGAAATGATTCCTCAACTGTATACCCTCCGTGGCCGCACCCTGCTGGCTCTTCTGTAATTGGTTGTTGATAGATGATGATTTTCTTCTCTTCATACCGACAAGTGATAGCTTTAGAAATATAGGATCCTAGTTCCTAGAAATTATCAAGCAAAAACTAGTGAAAGAGAATAACTTGCCCAGGGTAGAAACCTGCAGAAATTGCAATGGGTGCTGCTGCAACAATGGTTGAAACCCCGCATGAGCGAGCAAGCACCTTGTAATTCGATTAAAGCACATTGTTGCAATGGGTGTTGCAACAATAATTAATTGGACCCTGGAGATGGCCAAAGAAAAGCGGTAGTTGTAGCCGTAGAAAGTTGGTTCAAAGCGTTTCTGGCTGTTTTAAGTATTATTCCTTAATCCTTAAAAAGAAAGGCAACGCCACATGTTTTCCCTTCTGAGGGTGGGGGGAAAGAAGCCTTGTTCTTTTTATCATTGCTCTGTCAAGTACCGTCGCCAACTTGCCAAGCAGTGGGTGTTTGCCCATGGATTAATGGATCAAAGCTCAAGGAAGAAAAGAATTGAATTGTCAAAAGATCCCTCTCTCTGATGAGAAAATCATATGGTGATATTGTATGGTACAAAATTAAGTATCTCAATTCTATCTCCTCTCTTTGATTTTGTGGGTCCACTAACCTAAATACCTACACAAACTCAATCTCGACAGTCAACAGATCTATCTCTTAAATCTTCTTTTATCTCAGTTGTTTTTGATCCCCGTCTTTTTTTTACATATATTACAAAATAAGGAGCGCCAGAGCCAACTCTGCACCGCTCCCCCCCCCCCTTCCCTTTTCCCACTGCAACCACCAAAAGGAAAAAAATCGGAAAAACCAATACAACCCACAAAGAAGAACCTGAGCTTCACCATCTTGTATAAACTCGCACAACACAACGGCAGAAATTGCAACGCAGCTTATGTGAAGGAGAGAAGCTGTACTCTCCATTCCATCTTCATTTCCCCCAATTCAACGCCTGGCCGTCTCCCAGTTTGGATTGGATCATTCCACATCCGCCCACCATTCCTACTTAACTTCCTTGGGTCCTGGGCGAAACTCTTGACTCAACAAAAGGGGACTGTGCCTCATCAGTATCAGAATCGCTTCCAGACGAGCTTCCTGAATCCGAATCTGCAACAACTACAAAATAAGCTCTCCCTAACGACACCCAAAAGACAGGTAAACAATGGAGAGATAAGGTAATGGTTTTCATACCGCTGGATGAGGACGAGTCACTGCTTGAACTGCTAGAGCTGCTCGATCTGCTCGCACAGCCAGCATCCTTCTCAATCTCCACAGGGGGGAAGTTGTTTGTTGGGATATCCTCCCCAATATCAACATCCTCCTCCACTGTTTCCCCTTTCTTAACCTTCTTTGCAGAAGCTGACATTGGAGCTGCTGCTGCTGCTGCTGCTGCCTCAGTTTTCTCATCGACCAAAGCCTGCTTCAAGTAAAAACAATGTCACTAACCAAGAAGGTGGGGAAATATCAAACAATCAAGCCCTAGATTAACAATGCCATTACCTGGCTGTCTTGGGCCACGGAAAGCGGGTTGGTAGCAATTGATTGCCTCTTAATCTTGCTCATCACCTTCTTGAAATTGAATACAAAACGATCAAGCTCCCAAAGCGTCTCAGTGTCCAGAACTTCAATATCAAGCTCGATCTCATCCCCCTGCTGCGCCAATTTAGCGTTTCTTTTCTTTATGATCTGCAACACCTGTACCATCTTCTCGTCTGGGAGGCTTTCGAGGTTCTTTCCCAGCTTTTCTTTCTCCTCAAAGCTCATTTCCCGTTTGTTTGGATCCTTTGCCTTCGGCTTTGGCTGCTTTACCATGGCAGACCTTGCTGCCATCAATGGTTTCATAGCAGCCGATGGGGGCGTTTGAGCTGGTCTCTGTGCCGCTTGAGGGTTTGGTGGGGGATTTGATACTGGAGCCTGTCTTGCGGTTGAAACCGGAGCGTGTTCAAGTTTTCTTGACCTCTCCGGTGTTGGAACTCGAGTCCAAGAGTTTCGTCGCATCTCCATCGCAGAGGCAGCAATTGTAGTCGCGGCGTGGGTGGAGACAGCAATCATGCGTTGCTGCTCATTCTCGAACTTCTTGTAAGAAGGCTTAAACATCTCCTCGAAGCGAGCCAGCAGCTGCTCCGCTATGTTATAAACATCATGACCCTTAGGATTATATACAAGGGCATTGTTGAAGGTTAATCGAACATCAGAGGCAAAATCAAGAGGCGATGCATAGAGATTTTTGCCAAGCTTCGTCTTAACGGTTCCAAGGTCCATTGGGTGCTTGATTATCTGGTTGTAGTCGTGAAGCCCCATGCCATCAACATCAACAGGGACATTAAAGATCCATCCGTGCTTGTGCTTCATCAATTTGGACAAGATCTGCCCGCAGCGCTTCATTGCACCGGAAATTAGCTTGCCCGTTGAGGCGGGTTCTAATGCTGCCCTCTTTGGGTCTCTGCCAGAGGCCGGAGGAAGAGGACGTTTGCTCCCTGAACCTTTCTTGCCATCAGGAGGCATTCTCTCCTTTCCCGTGACAAAATCAGAGGGCCCATAGCACTGGTTCGCATTCGGAGTCCGTTTCTCTTTTGCTCCATCGGCACCTGATGAATCTAAGGACTGGTTTAGATGTAAAGGCGGCCTTGTCGCAGAGGTGACTTCCTTACCTCCATAGCCGCCAGAAGCGCTGTAACCGGATCTAGATTGGATTTCTCTCAGTTCGATCCGGCTGCTCAAGCTCCGGACTTGTTCTAGCTCCGAGATCAGGCGTTTCTTGAGCTCCTTTAGCTCTCTTCTCGAATAAGCTGCGATATTGAAGGTAACGTATCCACCAAGTGACGATTCTCTTCGATTGTTGTGGTTGATCGATTTCCCTTTCAGTGAAGACGAATCGTTTGACAGTGCCGGAGAAACGCCCGCTGATTCATCAGCCTGCCGGCCATGAATTTGTTTTGGAGGGTCATAGATCGACTTGTTAGGGTTGGAGTTAGGGTTAGGGTTGGCCTTAAGGAGAGGGTTAGAACTAGGGTTTTTCCTCATATAAACCTTCCGTTCTCCCCAATACGGCTCATTCCGACTGGCCAAGAGAGCGGACGCCATGCATGCACGAGATTAAATCAGATTGGTCGGACTCCGGCGAACATCCGGCAAGAAAGTTCGACTGTAGATGGCTGAGAAACCATGAGGTACTGCGTCAGCACGGGGAAAAAGGGCAAGGAATACCAAAAGATTTTCCGGCAAGTGAGCAGTTATTGCCGGATGACAGCCGGAGAAGGAAGGAAATTAAAAGAAAATAAAAAATAAGGAGAAAGGGCAGCGTGAAGACGAGGGTTTCGAAGACCCTCAATGGAGCGAGGAACGAAAGGGCGGCAACTCCACCTCTTAAAGGCAATTAGATCTGCCCGTCTTGACCTTAGTTTGGTTACCGTCCGTCGATGTATTTCTAGCCATTCATCGAACGGTTTCAGTCTCTTACCTTCTGCCCGAGCTTCTGACCGTCCCATCTGTCACGGATGGCTGGGATTTGAGGTGTGGACACGTGTCATGTTACAAGCCGTCAAAGTTTGCCGAGCGGGAATTGAATTTGGCGTGAATTTGGGACGAATGACTACTGCATTTTGCATTTGGTTTCTGGAAGGTGGGGTCCCCATCCGTGCTCACGTGGAAAAGTTCCAGCTGGCAGGTCCCGGCAAAATATCTTTTGTTGCGGTTGCGGAATCTTCTCCCGCCAAAATCCGTCTATGCCAAGTCAGCGCCGGAAATGGTATGGTATTATCTATACCACGTGGAAGCATCATGTCACACGGGTGCTTTTTTTGATGCCTACGTTTAATGCTGTGGGTCCGGGCTCCCGTTTTGGTTTCACTTTTATCAGTTTTATGCATCTCTCTTCAACCCAAACCAAAAAGAGGCCGTCTGGATCTGGGCCGCTGGAGTTACAGAGCCGTGATCGGTTCTCTCTGACCTATCAAATCGAACCGGTTATGTCGGTTCTGGTTCTGTCATTTTGTCCATAATTGAATTGGTTTGGGTTATTAGATCTGAACTGATTGTTTTGTTAATAATATATGAAGGCTGTTTAGTTTTTTATAATTTTATTTTATGTCTAAAAGAGTAAATTTAATAGATAATATGTAAGATTATTTTGATTAAAAATACTTATTAAACATAAATAATTTATAGTTTTACTGTAATTTTTTCTAAGGTTATATTATTAAAAATCAAAATTTCAATTATTATTTACATGGAAATATCTATGATAACAAAATTATGTTAGTATAATCGGGTCAGACCGGTTATCCCAATTTTTTATAAGGGCGGTTTTGGGTCTAAGCCTGACTCGAACCGGATCCGACCTATTGATAGGCTATTCCGAATCAGACCGGAGTCGATGATGTGACAAATATAACGTCGTGGTTAGAGCCCTAGAGGTAGAAGTGGCAGACATCGTGGACGTAGATTGGAAAGAAAAACCGGATTTTTGAGACATTCTGCGTATGGATTCTTTGTTTTCTCGTTAGAAGGCGGTGAGATGAGATGAAGGTCTGGTAAGGAATTATAAATTGACGTGGTATAAAAGTAGAAAAAAATCAGATAAGCGGACGAGTCTGGACCGTGGGCTAGACTTTTACGTGGGCCCATAAACATCTGCGAGCAAAAAGAGAGATCGGCTTCAGTCAGTGCAGAGTTTAAATCAACCCCCCACCAGATTGCCCTTCACAATGTCCCACATCACATCTCAGCCATGTATTATAAATATCTCTTAAAGATGATATCATCATTTTTTATAATATTATTGAGAGATGTTCACAATATATTGGAGGAATGTGCTGTGAAACGTTATGGGGGCAATCTTGTGGGGTGCTGATTTGATCTCGTCAGTGCAAGGCCCATTTTCGAACAACCTTTACAGCCTTCCACTGACTGAAGCCTATCTCGACTGAATCCGGTTTCGCGAAGAGACTAAAGAGAAATAGAGAACTCCCCGCGGCCCCGGCTTAAGAGGGTCAATTTATCTGGACGCAGCGGAATGAGTAGGATCCTTCATCTCTATACATGTCGTATTTGTACAGGAGAGATTGTATGGCTTCTCAAAGTAAACAAACTTTGGGGAAATACGAGTGAAAGAATGTTAAGAGTTAAACTCACTTTACAAATTTTTATTTTAATTACTTACAATAATTTAAAAATTTTCAATACCCCCACTTATCACATTATATTCCCTTGTACAATTCCCTAGTGCTGCTGTTAACTATACGATGAAGTAAAAATTTGTAAGATGGGGTGAATGAAGATTTTCCAAAAACTTTTTTGTTCCGATGACTATGAGTGCCCTGTGCCCGTTTGAGAGGAGTTCGAAATCATACATTGGAGAGGAGTTCCTAAGGTTGTGTTTGGTTGCAATTCAAATAAATTTGCACCAATGCAAAACCATGACAGTGCAAATGATTTAAGTGTAAATTTTAACCTATTTTTGTTTCAATTTTTAGCTTATTTTGTTTGATTACAGTACAAATCAAGTAAATTAAGACATGAAGCAGAATAAAGTAAAATCTAAAACAAAATTAAACAAGAATTTGCATTTTTTTTACATTTGCACTCCCATTCACTTGTACTAGGGCAAATAAAATAGCACTGCAACCAAACACAGCTTAAATGGAATTTTTCTTCCAAAAACTTTTGGCTTTCCGAGACAACTTATGAGATATATTTGATGAATAAATCTAAAGAATCTAAGGGTCTGTTCATTTGCACTAAACACTGAAGTCTAAATGCATCTAAAAATGTAATAATTATTTTAAGATGTGTATTAGAGTTGATGAATTTTTTCTTGGTTCTAAAATCAAAATGTAGATAATGTTGTTTTGAAATCTGAATGCTAAATTCTAAAAAGTAACAAATGACCATTTTTACCTTGAATGTGAAAAGTTTGTTTAACTATTAAACAATTTAATTAAATCAATATAAAATAATTAATAGAAGTGGAACTGATAAAAATTGTAAATTATTAAATATCTTTAAAGAATTGACCATTAATTAATTAATTAATAAGTAATAAATCCGTACATAATTATTAATTAAAGTAATTAAATAATGATTAATAATTTATAATTATTATTAATCATTCTTATAATTAATCAAAATAATCAATTATTAATTAATTCAAATAATTAAATAATGATATAGGTAACTAAATAATACATATGTAATTAATAAAATAATAATAATAATAATAATTTATAAGTGTTATTTCATTACTAATTATATAATTAGATAATAACTAATAAATGTTATTATTATTATTATTATTATTATAAGGTAATCATTGCATAACTAAAAAAGAGCAACCTTTTAGGGGTATTTTTGGAAAATAAACGTAAGCATTATTGTTACTGTACATGATGTACAATGCATTAAGTCTGAAAATAAAATGACAACTGAACACTCTTGATACCTCTTAAAATAAAGAGATAAGAGGTAAGAGGTATTAAGAGCAAAGGAACTTGCAATAGATCCATCGTTAGTCATTTGAAGGGCTATTTTCTAGGTGAGGCCTACATGAAACAACCTTGAAGTTTTGTTTGGTGAAAAATCTAGAGAGCCCAAATTGGTTGTCAATCAATCATTTTTTGGGTTGTCTGCTTCATTTATCTAAAACTAGAGGTGCAAATTAGGTCATGTTGCTCGTGGCTCAACAAGCAACATGCAAGCCGTGTTGGGCTTGGGGTTCCAAGTCCATAGGCCGACACAACACAACACGACCAAGCATGATGCCTAAGGAAACTAGTCATTGGGACCCCCCCTAATGGCTAGTTTTTGCTTTTTTTGAGTTTTTTTTTTAGAAATACTCCCCAATAGCTATAAACAGCTATATGGAGGTATTTATGTATTTTGGCTTTAGGGGAGGGGAGAAAAAATAATAATAATGCCCCCCCCCCAACAGCTATATAACAACTAGTTTGGGGGCATTTGGGTAAAATGATAAATGGCTTTATAATAACTAAAATACCCCTCTCAACAACTATAAAACAACTAGTTTTTAGGGCATTTTGGGTAATTGAATTATTTTCAATTCCTATAAATACCCCTATCCTCCACCATTCTCATCACACCAATTCTCATACTCTTTCTTTACTCTCTAATTGTCAACTTTGTTCAAGTTTCAACAAGAAAAAGGCTTGCTCAAATATCTCAAATTGGCAATTTGGGAAGCTTGGAGGCTTCAACCACTGAAATCATGTTGAGATCCTGAACCGGCAATTCAAGTAAGTGCAATTAACTTAATGTTTATTATTTTATAATTAAAAAAGACCAACTCCTCCTCTAGCCACTTGGACAGACATTTTCTCTCCCATGAGAAACAAGAAGAAGAAAAAGGGAAAACATTACAAATACAAATTGGGTGTGGGGTTTTTGGTACTTTTAAATATTCTCAAGAAAAAAATTAGGGAAGAATTAGTAAAATAAATTGCACATGCTAAACAACCATTTTTATTAGTTGAAAATATTAAACTTGAAAGGTTTTTATGATATTCTACAAATCCACAATTTAAAAGAGTTTCTTGAAATACTATTAGATCAGATGCTTTAAAATTTTTTTATTCATATAAACAAAATTTACTTTATGTTTTATCAAATCTTAATTCTAGAGTTGCAATTACTTTTGATATTTTGCCATCTAAATATAATATAAGTTATATTTGTGTTCCTGGACATTTTATTAATGAAAATTGACTTTTACATAAAATAATTTTAAATTTTATTAGGATTGGATGACCGCATACTAGCCCAACAATTACTACAAATATTTTAAATGCTTTACAAAATTATGGAATTGAAATAAACTTTTCTCTATTTGTTTTGATAATGCTAGTATTAATGATTCAACAATAAATATTTTAAAATCTCAACTAAAACCATGTTTTAATGGTAAATTATTTCATATTAGATGTGCAAGTCACATCTTAAATTTGTGTTCAGTATGCTTTTAATATTATTTCTCCTCATATTTCTAAAATTAGAAATTGCATTTTGTATATTAGAAGTTCTAGAACAAGAAAACAAGAATTTAAATATTTACTAGCGGGGACCCGTGCGATGCATGGGATTTATTAAGCAAAAGCTAAATTATAGAAAAGGTCATTTACTAAAATACCCCTAATAGTTTCATGGATTTACTAAAATCTACCCTATAGCTAAAGTTTTACTAAAACACCACTTATAATTTGCAATGTATTTAATCAATCTTCTATTAGATGATAGTGGAAAATGATAGTGTTGACCCTAATGTTCATTTAAATAAATTTAATTAAAATAAAATAAAAATAAAAATATCATTTTTACCCATTATAAGACACAGGCAACCACTCTATTGGCTATATTTGGTTAATTTTTAAGGATATTTTTAGAATAAAAAATCATGGGCCTAATGGCAAAACAAACACTCCTTAATGAAATGTTGGTTAAACATATAAGTTGTAAAATATATGGGACATTTTAATAAAATGAAAACTATAAGGTAGGTTTAAGTAAATATGTAAAACTATAAGATGTGTGTAAGTGACCCTAATAGAATCACATAAGAGTATACAATTGTTTTATATTTTCAACTTTTTAAATAATCAATAATTATTCATATTTTATATACTACTTTTAATATTTTTTATAATACAAAAATAACAATAATTAATTTCAGTTAGGTTTATTCACCAAACTAATGAAACCGACCAACCCGATCAACTCGACCTGAGTTGGTTGGTTTTCTAGTATTTTAGGTCGGCTTTGGTTCAAAAATTTCCCAATTCAACCAAGTTGGATCAATTTCACTTTGCCCATTTGTAAACCAACCAAAATCAAATGACCTAACCATGGATAAATATTAATATTTTATATTTTAAATATAATTTTTAATATGGAAAAGTGGGAAATTTCTCATATTTCTTAGTTTAAATGTTTTATATCATAAATCTAATGTTTAAATTTATTTTTTAATAATTTCACTATAATTTTTAAAATTAAATTTATTTTTTAAGTTTAAATCTTTTGAACTAACTGACCAAACCAAAAAGTCGATCCAAACCGATACAACTTGAGTGGGTCAGTTTTCACAAAAGGTCAGTTGGTTTTAGTTGACCAACTCCCCAACCTGACTAAGTCAATTTGGTTGGCCAAATAACCTACGACCGAACCGAACCAACTCATGAACACTCAAAGTTTTAGCTAAATTAATAGTCTCATCTCTAATAAATAACAATAGTTTAATCTCCAATAATTATTGAAAATTTATAGCAAAAATACACAATTATTGAAAATATATTGATAATGAAAAAAATACAATAAATACTAAAAATATATTAGCTTAGTCAATAAATAGTATAATCTCAAATAATAGTTTAATCCCTAATAAATATTAATCAATAAGTTATAACAAAAATACAATAAATACAATAAGTATAACAAATTAAATTAAAAAATTTCACTAATAGTAGTTTAATCTCCAATAATTATTGAAAGTTTTCTATTAAATAAAAAAATAAATTTATACATAATCATTGAAAATACATTTATCACAAAAATAATAAATAATTACTGAAATACAATAAATATTATTTTTAGTATATATAATTATATAATAAATATAGCTTAAGAGTTTAAAATCATTATTAATTGATGGAGGATGATTTGGCTCGACCTCGTAGCATGGGGACACGTGGACACGACCTGGCATAAGTGACAACTCAGCGTGGCAGCCTGACCATAACTCAGCGTAGCGAACTCGCTGGAGCCCGACCGTACAGCTCGGCGGACGAGGCAACTTGTCGGGAAATGACATCCAGTTCACCCCGAATTCTCTCCAAGGGTGGAGCGAACCGAGATCCCCCCTCAGCGAGGGGACCCGAGCTCCTCCCATTGAGCCCCGAGCTCTTCCTAAGAAGGGAACACCCCGACCAGTAGCTAAGTATCCCGAAGTGGAAACACTTCGGGTCAGCACCATTAACATTCCTGTCCATACTTGCCTAAGGCCCGCCTCAAGCATAAGCACCTCGGCGCACCCCCAACACCTCGATGTAAGGTAGCTCGGTGCAAAGTAGCTCGACAACCTGCAAGAAAGATCTGCCTGACAACAGTACCTGCCGAATCTGGAGGCTGCGCCCACGTCCTTCGTCAGGCGGCATCGTGCCTGCCATTTTCTGAAAGATGTGGCACACCTGACAGGTCCGTACCCTGCAACGGCTACTTGTAGCCGCCACCTCAGCTCTGGTAGTAACAGCTGCGGCAGAGGCAATTACGCCTGACTTGATAGAGGCAGTTACGCCTGATTTGACAAAACTCCAATATAAAAGGACCCCGATCCCCAAGGAGCAAAGGTACTGAACTTGCGCCATCTGCACTCTTAGCTCTCTCTTTGCATTCTCTATAGTTCTCTTAGAGTTCTAACTTAAGCATCAGAGTGTTCCCGCCGGACGAGCTCCCCGGGAATTCTTCACCTCCCTCTTCTTCTCAGGTACCGTCTGTCGCTAGGTAGGAGCCAGGCTTTCGCCAGCTAGGAGTGTCCGGATCGCACTGCATCACTAATAAATATTAATTTTCAAGAAAATTATTTTCTTGAATTATTAATTGATATAAGTGAAATTAGTTATTTACAATATTATGTAAAAATTAAATTATTATTAATTTCAACATTATGTTATAATTATTTTTCTACTTTTCAATTTTTTAAAATTTATTACATATTTTCTTTATTTTAACTATTTAAAATCTAGTTATGTTAAATATTTTGTTTTTTAAAATATTTAGTTATTTAAATAATTAAATAATATGTAAAATATTAGTTATCTATGGAATTTAATTATCCATAAAATCATAATTTATATTGTTATTACATAATTTCATTATTAATTTTGTAATATATTAAATTATTATTAATTTCAATATTATGTTATAATTATTTTTTGCTTTAATTTTTTTTGAATTTATTACATAATTTCGTTATTTTAACTATTTAAAATCTAGTTATGATAAATATATAGTTATTTAAATATTTAAATAATCTATAAAATATTTAAATTTTTTGTTATTTGAATTTTATTTATCTATAGCTATTACATATTATTAAATGTTTGGAAAACATTTAAGTTGATGATCCAAAAAAACATAATTTAAATTGTTAGTACATAATTTCGTGATATATTTTCTAAAAATATAAAATTATTTTTTAAATAATTTTGTTATTTTAACTATTTAAAATATAGTTATGATAAATATTTAGTTATTTACATATTTAAATAATCTATAAAATATTTAAGTTTTTTTGTTATTTGAAATGTATTTATTTAAAGCTATTACATATTATTAAATATTTGAAAAGCATTTATATTGCTAATCTGGAAAAACATAATTTAAAATGTTAGTACATAATTTCGTGATATATTTTGTAAAAGTATAAAATTATTTTTTGTGTTTTTAATAAATATTTTAAAGTTATAATATAATTTTTGTGATACATACATATATATATATATATATATATATATATATATATATATATATATATATATATATATATATATGTCAAACTTATGATTTAAAATATAAAAAATTTGTATTTCCTATATATATATATATGTTAGAAAGTTGTATTTCCTACAAACAAATTCTTACTAATTTTTATAATACAAAAATGTCGTGATATTATATTTAAGCAAGATTAGGAAATGTCAATTTGTTGTATTTTAGTTAATCATTTATTTATGATTAGTGAATGTTTTTCAAAATATAGAAAACATTCGCAATTAAAAGTATTGTTGAAATTATGGAAAATAAATTTAAAAAATATTAGGAAAACATTTATCATCTTTGTTGCTTAGGTGCAATATTAGATCTTAGGATTATGAAAGTTGATTTAGATGTTTTACTTGAATCATATTATGAAAATATGAATATTGAATTGAAAATCAAAAGGAGAAATTACTAATTTATTATTTGAATTGTATAGTTTATGTGAATCCCAAATGATAAGGCATAGGAAAGCTTCAACTTGTGCAGGTGCAGCTTTCACTTCTGAAACAACTAGTTATAGTAGTGGAAAAGAAAAATTTTGGTATCTAATAAGAGGCAAAAATCTAATGCCACTTCATCAACAAATTCATTTACAAAATTTAACTTTTACTTAGAAGCAAAATAATTCTTTCAACTTGGAAGAAATGAATAATTTTGATATTTTAGCTTGGATAGAAAAAAATTACCTAGTTCTTATCACCATGGCACGTGATCTAGTATCCCCTCCAGTCTCTATAGTTTCATCGAAGTTTTGTTTTAATACAGGTACTAGGGTGCTGGTCGACAAGAGAAGCTGTATGGATGGTGAAAGTCTTGAGATATGCATATGCTTGAAAGATTGGTTAGATGCTGAGTAGATTGCAAGATAAAGGGGGGGCATGACACTCCACCTGATGTTTCACTAGAAGTAGCTGATGATTAGGGTTAAGGATATGCAAGTGGAACTTAAAGAAAAATGATGAAGTCAATATTTTTTTTTTGGTATACTTAATAATTGTATAGCATTTTTAAAATTATTGTAAATCTTGTTTTTCAATTTTATTTAAATTATTTGTTATTTTTTAACAATGTAATTTTTTATTTTCATTTATAATTTTATTATATTATTTTTATATTTTATTCCATTTTCAATATTTCATTCATCCATTAACCATTGTATTGTTCAAATTCAAATAAAATAAAATTCCTATTTTTTTTCAATCTGTTATCTATTTTGTATTTTGTTAAGTATTTTTTCATTTTTTTTGTTAATTCTTTTATTTTTCCAATTTGTTTCCAAAGCTAGTATTTTACTTAGCAAAAAAAAATGAAAAAAAAATCAAAATGAAAAAAAAAAACAAATTGGCCTGATTCGACCTAGGCCCAAGGCCCAAATTATAGCCCAGCCCAAGCCCACGGCATGAGCCTGCATGGGCTCGGGCCATAGGACATGCCGGGCCAACCCCCCAAAATATCCAAAAGGAGGGAAGCACAAACCGACTAAGCCCGTGGGCTGAAACGGCACGACCCAATGCAGCCTGATTTACACCTCTATTTAAAACGCCTCAAAGTAGCTGAACGGGTTTAGTTGAATGTTCAGCTAAGCCCCCCAAGTGCTTAGTGCATGTTAGGAAAGGCTGAGGCCTAGTAGCTTCTGACTTTCCAACAGGCCTCACATAGACATCCTATCAGTTATGTTTAGTAAAAAATGAGTTCCAAAGATCCCAAATCAGCTGTCAGTTAGTCATTTGAAGGGCTTTCCGCTTCAGCCCTTTAAATAGCTCATCTCAGAATGGGTTGCTTCGAAGCATCTCAATCAATTTAGCTAAAACTTAAACTCAGCCCTCCCAAACGGGCCTTGAGGCTGAACTGTGAAGCTAGTAAGAATTCCAATACTGTAATCAAGTTAAGACTTTATTATAACAATCATTAATCAATTAATTAGCAAGTTACATGGTTACCTAAAGTCCCAATAATGGTTAAAGTCTCATATAGATTTCAAGTGTTCATATGAAAGTTTCAATGGGGAGGTATCTTAATAAAAGACAAAAAATTTAGAGTTTATCGAAAATAGCCTGAAATGGATTTCTTACATCTTTTTGAGGCAAAGTTTTTGGACAACTAAATCATCCCTAAACCAAACGAAAAAAGACAAAGACATGAACTGCCAGACCTCTAAACAACTAACAATCCGTATGAAAAGATATGTCAAATGAAATATATAGAGACCTGAATATAATTGCCTATATAATAGCGCGGAAAGCATGCTAGGAGCAAAAACAAATAATGTGTAGAGGAAAATCTGTTGTACATAATAGAAAGTCCGTTTTTCTCTTGCAAAAAATAATGATGTTTAGAGTTATTAAGCAAGATGTTAATTAAAGGATAATGCTATTACTATTCTATCTCTTTTAATTCTTTCTTCCACTACATAACTTGTTAGACGACATAAAACCGTCCCCTCCTGAGTTGTACCGTTAATAATAATTGCAATCGCTATTGATGAATCAATTTTTTTGTGCTAAGTATCTTGTCATTCGATCTGCTTCCAAGTGGCCGATGACTCGAAGGTCGAAGTGGAGAATTTTGCTAGGTGAGGACCTGGATGTCGAGCTGACCAGGTCGAGCTGGGAGTGGACTAGGTGCTGAATTGACCAGGCCGAACTGGGGGCAGGCTAGGTGCCGAGCTGACTGGTGGCGAGCTGGATTGATTGTTGAGCTTTGTAATTCTTTAGAGACCTCCAAGGAATCAATGTTAGAGGACCCGGGGTGGCTAACCTGGTAAGGTTGCTCCGATGCTTAAGTCAGTACTCTCATAGAAGACTACGAGCTAAAAAATTATAAAGTATGAGAGCTAGAATATGCTTAATTGCCCCCCCCCCCATGTCATTGGGGTTGGTGTCTTTATATAGGCATTGTTTGGCGTGGGCTTCACGCACCGTATCCGAGATTTCCGCGATGTCGTCTAAGTGGTTCGAGATTCTCGGAGGCAACCGCCATGCACGTTGGCCACCCTCCAGAATGTTCGATACGTGGGCTAACTTCCAAGGATCGTGGGAGTGTTGGGATATGCGTGCTGAATTTGTTAGCGAGCACGTCTCGCAGGTCGCTACCTAGACCTCAGTCAGGCCGACACGCCCTCGAGGGAGGTCGCTCCTTGCATCGAGGTCACTTCGGCCAGTGACGAGGTGCTGTAGGTCAGCCCTGGACAAGGTGCTTCTAGCCGACCTGAGTTGTGGTCGAGGTTGCAAGTTCGGCATAAAGGCTGGTCGCTAGGTTGGCGTCAGTGCCAGGTCGCCAAGTCACCAGGTTGGCGCCTATGCCAGGTCGCTAGGTCGGCGCCTGTGCCAGGTCGCCAATTCGGGACACCACCATCTTGGCTAAGTTGTTGCCTAAGTGGTTCTGGGTGTCACCCAATTGTTTCAAGATGCCACGTGTCACGATGTCATTGGAGGGCCAAATCCGCCCTCTTCAATTGCCCCCACTCCCGACCTGAAAGTAACTCGGTGGAGGGAGTAGATTGCTCCTTTTGGCTTGGAATGACTAATTCGATGAGCTTGTAAGCGTCGATCCAATTTGCTTCTCAAGTCAAAAGAGTCCAAGTGTTTGCAGCCTTGTGTAGGACCTCGCCATCTTTATTTTAGGGGCCCGAGAGCGAATTCATCTACTCGAGGAGAGGTGGAGTAAGTACCCCGAGGACATCTACCTTATTAGGGATGTGACCATCAAGAGGTTCACGATCCGGCTAAGTACCTCAAGAGTGAAGCTCCTCATGTCGTTCTTAAGAGGGGGTTCTGTGTGACTGCTCTATTAGGTCGCTCTACCTAGGTAGACTTCGACGCAGCGTCCTTCGAACTGGTCCCAGCCAGTGAGTTTGATGCGGAGCCTGCAACCGAGGTGAAGGTCAGCTATGAAGAAATCAAGTTTGCATCCATCATGGTGCTGAGAGCAAACTAGTCTTTCCTTTGTTTTCTCGTGCTGAATGCGAACTACTTTATGTTTCGTCCATGCAAAAGAGGCGACTGGGTCTCACGTGGTGCCGAGCTCTTTTGTCAGCTCGGTACCTTAGGCCCTTAAGCTCTGGGAGCGACTCACAGTCCACTTTCCTTACCCTTGATTTTGCCCATGCCGAAGAGGCGACTAGATATTATGTGGTGCTGAGGTCTTTTATCAGTTCGGCACGTTAGCCTTTAGGCTCTGGGAGCGACTCGCAGTCCACTCTCCTTACCCTTGGTTTTGCCCATGCCGAAGAGGCGACTGGGTCTTATGTGGTGCTGAGGTCTTTTATCAGTTCGGCACTTTGGAGTTACGGTTTCGCTGCATCAGCCTTGTTTGTGACGTCGGTCACCCACTCCTACAAAAAGCTACTGGGAGCTCGACCTACGGGGGCAACACTATTGACTTTAGGTCACCAGCTCGCACGGGAGCCCTTAAAGGCTCGATCGGCAAGGGAGTCCATGCAGTCCGTTAGCTGCCAACTCCCGTAGAAGCCACGAAGAGCTCATCTTGTAAAGGGTACCTCGCAAAGAGGACTGATGAGGCTTTATTCAAGTTGAAATAAAGTCGGCATAGCTGCTTAGTCTGTTGGCCACCTACTGCTTAGTCTTTGAGTTCATAAACAATGGAAATTAGAAAGTGAAAGCTTTAGTTTTTAAAATGTGAGAACTTAGCTTTCTGGAAGAAGAGGACTTAGCCTTTCAAGAGATGAGAACTTAGCTTTTTGTAGCATTTCCGACATACGGAGCCAATTGATATTGCACAATCTGACTGCTCCCTGCTGGAGGTGATCTAGCTCCCAGTAGACGGCAGACTTGGTTGATCTGCAAAAAGCGAATCAGAGAACCCAGGGTTGCTTACCTGGCGAGGTCGCTCCGATGCTTAAGTTAGTACTTGGTTGCGAGCTGATAATAGCTTAGAATGCAAGAGCTAGAGAGCAGAAAAATTACGCGTACCTTGGGCCTTTGGGGGTAGAGCCTTTATATAATGGAGTCCTCACGGGTTTCGCGAAGTAGTTCCGGGATCCTCACCATGATGGGATCCGTTTCCGCGTTAATTGGGGATAACGCTATCAACTGATAAGGTTGATCACTTCCGCTCGAATCAGGCGAGGAAATAATGCTAGTTGTTACGAGGCGTGATCCCGTGGGGTTCAGGAACGTTGGAATGATTTTCGGGATTCTTATGAGGGCAGATCGGTATCCCTGAGATGATATCCCCGAGCTGATGTCTACAAATCTCGAACTGGATTAAGTATTGGGTGACTTAGTACCGAGTTATGCTTGTTGTGATCTGGTGCCGAGGAAATCTTAGTTCGGGATGATCTTAGCTTGAAGTAACGATGTCTCGAAGTAACTTTAGTTCGGGATAATAGGGTACCTGAGGTTGCTCTGTAGTGAACTGGCCATGCTGAATTGTCGCTTATGCCAGATCGCGTCCACGTGTCCCCCAGTTATAAGGTCGAGCCAAATCACCATTCATCAGCTATTATGCACCTACCATGCATGAACTATTTTAACAATAGCCAACGAAGTCTGTAATGGTGTGTTTTTCTTTTAATTTCCACACAAAAAAAGAGATATTTCAGCTGTAGATCTGGCACTTTGTGATGGACTGATGGTTGAAAACTTGAGATAATTTTGTGAAAGTATTTATACGGCATCGCTTCCATTCTGTGTATATTGTCTTTATATTTGTTATAATAGTGCAAGTGTAAGTGTACATGTTGCATATAATTATGTACGATACTAGGTATTTGGATGTAATTTTATGACATGATTTTAGTATCAGTTTTATATAGTATTAGTGTAAGATTATATGTTATGTAATTGTGTATATATAAGATATATGGTATTCAAATTTAATTTCTATCAAGGTTTTAAAAACTGATTTGAAAATGAAATCGTTTTGGCCATCGGTTTTTGGGTCAACAGTTCGATCGTCTGGGTCAAACAGTTTGAATGGTTTAAATTTTTTAATAGGTGATATGTCATCTTACCCATTATATTTGAATATTAGGGTAAGATGCATATAATATAAGAGATATAAGGTTTGACCATTTGAGAATGAGAGATATTTGAAAAGTTGTCGGCAGCTAAGAGAGTTTAGAAGAGAAAGAAGAAAAAGAAGAAGATGAAGATGAAGGAAGAGGAAGAGGAGGTCACATGTAGGCTGCAGCAGCAACGACGACGAGACGGCGATGGTGAACTACAGCGGCAATAGTGGCAGTGATGGTGGCGAACCGGCAATGAAAGTAGGTATGAGATTTCTCTCAGATCTCTCTCTCTCTCTCTATTTCTGTCTCAGCTCATTCATCTAAACTGTTCTCCTAGATCCCTTAACTTGAGATCTCTCATATCTCTCTCACTCTCTCACACATCTCTCAACTGATTTCTCTCTTTAGTAGATCTCAGATATGAGAGATCTTCTCCCTTTTCATTCTTGTTGTAACTTGTCATAAGTAATAAACCGCGAACCATTCTCTGGGTCGAAGACTAATTCAACGGTTTTTGACAAGGGACTAGGTTTGGGGTAAAATGAAACTGGTCGTCTGAATAGTTTCCGGTCCGGATGGTCCGACTGTTTGGGTTAATGATGGTTCAAAGACATTGATTTTTATAATTTATACGTAACTCAAGACAAGTATCAATTTTATATAATGTAGAAGGATATATAAATGGTAATGCAAAGTTGTTTCTTGTTATTAGTATTCTAGGCTAATTTCGGGTTTGGCTTTTGCCAAAATTTGAATGGACCCAAACTTAATACATTGTAAAATCAGGCCTGAAGCCTGGCCCGTGAACAGGTTTACTAGTAAAACTGTTGGCTCTAATTATTTTGTTGTCCGATTGTCCTACGCTCCTAGCCATGGGACTTTCATTTGTTCTCAAGAAAAGACCACTCACATGAACCAAAAGAAAAACCAGGCCTTATATTGAGGCCCTGAATTTGTGATTCGTTCATTGGGTTGGACTTTTGTTGGGAGGAGATTTGGACTTATTACATACATATTAGTATTTACTGAATTCAAGTTGAGATTTTCTGTCAACAAAACATGTTTCAATCCTCTATCAACTTGATCTAATAAAGTACACCTCACCATGAGATTGGGACCCACCATGTATGAGATGTATGGTGTGAGATCATGTTAATAAAGGGTTAGAACATATTTTATTGGTAAATGATCTAGACTCGCTGAATCCTGCTATTTGAATAGAATGTATGTATGTATGTAAAGAATTGAAGGTCCTTTTGATTTATAATTGAAATTCGAATCAAAATAATCTATATTCTCCCTGCTTGTTTGGTTTAAACAAAAATAAGAATAAAAATCGATTAAAAAGGGATTCTAATTCCAGAGGAAGGGAGAGGGAATGACCATTCCCTCAAAGGGAAAAATGTCATTCCACAAAAAATGTGAACCAAATTCCAAATCTACCCAAGACCCAACCTTAATGGTTGAAATTGGAATGTACAATTCTGATTCCAGAGTCCAGACTACTATTGGGTCCCTCACACTTCATTTCCTTCAACTTTCTATTCTCTCTTATTATTTTATCAACTTTCTATTCTCTTTTATTTTATCAAATCAAAGACAGCCTTGTCGAACCCCCAAGATTTGAATATGTGATGATTGACGTTTTCTCTCTCATTTCCTAAAATTCGATCGGCAAAGGATAGATTTCTTAGGGTCTGCTTGGTTCGTGATCAGAATCGGAATGGGAATTCCTTAGAATCGGAATCGGAATGGTTTATTTCCCCTATTTGTTTGGTTCAAACAGGAATCGGAATCGGATTCCGATAGATGCTGTTTGATTTATCAAGAGGTTAGAATCGAAATTAGCCATGATTTCCATTTTTGTTCCTAATAAAAATAAAAAAGCAAAAAATGCATGAAAATACCAAAAATGCAGAAATTTTGCAGAAAAATACAAAAATTACAATACTTTTGCAGAAAATTCAGAAAAAAAGCATGAAAATACTCAAAATTCAGAAAAAAACAACAAATTCAGAAAATTCAAAAAAAAAAATCTAAGTAAAATGCAATGAAAGTCGTATTTACCTAAGTTGGGATTTGGCCTAGACTTGATCGATGCAGCAAGGATGAGTTTCAATTGATTTTTCACCTTAAGTTGTTTGTTGTGAGCCACAATGACAATCAGGAATGTGGATGGGGGCAATTCACAGGAGTAGACAACCTCATTGGTGTGGACTCTACTTGAAATTTGGAAGAAAAATGGATTCTCTCGAGCAATTTTCGTTATAGATGGTTTTTCTTAGCATGTGACAAAGAACAATAACATGGGAATCCTTGGAAACTGACGAAACCGATGGTAGACAAGAGTAAACCCAAAAACGGCGAAAATCGCTGAATATATGCAGGAAAACTGGATTCGCGCCGCTACTGGATTGTCGTCTTGTTGGGGAAGATGATGAACAAGTATTCATAAATGCCGTGCTTTACTCACCAAAAGAGTGATAGGAATGATAAAGGAAATCAGGAAAAAATAAGAGAAATGGGAGAATGAGAAAGGAAAATGAGGGAAGAGAGATCAGAAGAGAGGGATTTCGGTCCAATCTACTGCTACAACGACCATTGCATCGGCAAGGACAGGAGGGAGGGAATGTGAGAAGAAGAAGAAGAAGAGAGAGGAAAGAGAGAAGAGATCGACCTCCTCACCGAAAATGGGGTTGACGACAGTAACATCAACGGCATAGGATTATTCCTTCTCATCGCAACTCAATCGCATGTTGGATTGGAGGGGATTTTTGTCCAAAAAGAAAAAAATAAAAACTAATAGCAGAACGGGAATCACATTCCGAGGGAGGGGGTCAGGTTTGATTCCTCATTCCCATTCTGGTCGACCAAACATCCGGACCCATTCCGATTCCAATTCCAGGGTCCTATTCCCTCAAACCAAACAGACCCTTAATTATGAAACAGTTATCCTTTTTTTTTTCACTTTTTACATGTGGCGAGTATGGATTCTGATAATGCCTTATAAGTCATAAGACTCATAATAAGATTGGAAATAATAATTGTTTTCAATTTTTTATAATGATACAGTAAACACTTGAGGCTATTTGGCAAGTCTTTATAGGTAGATCTTTCAAAGACGCGTTAAGCATTTTGGGTATTGTCTTTAAATATCAAGACTTTTTGGTTTGTGCTGAGGTTTACTGGGCTGTTAAAAACAGTTGAAGCTTCATTTGAAGCTTCCCGATTTTCATTTTTCTTCTTCAGATTTTTCGATCTGTGCGATATTAAAAAACATTTTTTGGTTTTTTGAGCTTCCCATAAATTGAAAGATGCATCAAATACCACATTTATCATCTATTCATCTCCTACGCTTGATCTACACAAACTCTTGGTTTGAAGGAAAAGGTACGGAAAGGAAAGGAAAGATAGGAAAAGCTAAAAATTTCCTTACTTTTCCCATCCTTTTTCCACTTTTTTCTTTCAAATCAAACACAACCTTAGGGTCTTCTTGGTTTCCCAAAATAGGTGCATGAAATCAGAATCAGAATGGCTTTATTTGTTTGGCAAGAATGGGATTCTGATATTCCAAACCCCCACCCCTAGGAAATGGGATTCCCATTCCAGTGTCTCTGTCAAGAAGTAAAGAACTCAAGACAAAAAGCCCTTCAAATCCTAATATTACCAAAATATTAGTAAAATAGTAATAAAACAATAGTACTATAATAAAATATTAATAAATTAATAATAACAAACAAAGATGATAATAATAATAATAATAATAATAAAGTATAAATAAAATATTAATATGATATACTTAAAGTAAAAAATAATAAATTAACAATTAAATAAAATATTAATACGATATAATAATAATACATTAACAATTAAATAATAAATACTAAAATATTAATTATTAATTACTAATAAAATAATAATAACAAAGTAATAATAAAAGGCAAAACTATTATTTATTGAATAATAATAATAATTAAGTAGAAATAAAATATTAATATAATATAATTAAAATAATAATAAAATACTAACATGCACATCAATTATTCAATAATAATAAATTAATTTTAAAATAATAAACAAAATTAACAAAAATTAATAAACTAATAAGAAATAATAATAAAATAACAAATTATTAATAAAATATTCATAAATTAGTGATAAATGCTTTAGAATCGAATTCAGCTGGAATGGGATTTGATTCCCTAGGGAGGGAGAGGGAATGGTCATTCCCTTAAACGGGGGAATGTCATTCCACCAGGAATGGGAATAGGATTCTAATTTCACTCAACCAAACAGTTAGTTGGAATCGGAGATTCCATACCCCTATTTCTGCAACCCAAACGGGACCTTGATCATCTCTGGTTGTAATCACGTGACTCCATCTATGTGCAGAAAGCTATTATTTCCCTTGAGATTTGGGTCAAAGGAAAATGATTATGGGAGGGGGGAGGCTTCGGAAATGTCTAAACTTAGGAACGTCGAAAGGGCGAATTTGATGTATAACTTGTTGTAATGGATTATATAGATGAATGACCCCAACAAAAACAGCTTGGCTCAAAATGGCTTTGCTTTTGCCTCCTTGTGGAAATGGAGATTCCTTTGTCCTCTGTTGCATTGGCCCAACAACGAGTGAGAAAATAAAAAAGTGAGTCTACTCCTCTGCTCAGAACAACCCCAACATAGGTCCCAATGGAAGAAACAAGCAAATAGTTATAGCTAGAACCTAAAATGCTTATACAGTGCCAATAATGCCAAGGAGGAAAATACATGTACTAGCACTGCTCAAACCATCATCACAAGTAGGCCCAAAAATTACATCAAAACGTAGTAGTTGGCATTTGGCATGTTAAAGATGGAAAGCCCATAGCCTATGCTTGCTAGATCAAACAATTGATGCAAAACAAGACAATTTGTTGCTGGAGCTTTTTCTTTGGCTGGGCATTTGTTGCTCAAGCTGCAGGTATGTGTTCCTACTATGGTATGATTCTCTTGTTGATATTACATATTACACGTTACAGGGGATTCACGGGTGGGGACAGAGCAGGGTGCACATGAGGGTCCGTCCAGTGATGTTACCCCGGAGACCTTGCACTTCTGTGGATTTCATCTCATGTCTCCATTTTTGGAGGGATGCTAAGTGACTATGTTAATTACTGGGTCATCAACAAATAATGTATATATAAATCCATTATAGATGGATCAGGTCCAATTCAATTCAATAAATACTTTACACCACTAAGTCTACCTTGATCTAATTTATTGTGTCTTATCCGTCTGTTCAATTCATCCAAATTGATTTTGGTTTAGATGGTCCAATCCAAAACTGATCCAGGAAAAGCATAATATTGGGCAGTCTGACAAATCCAACAGACAGGTTAGACAATGAAAACTTTGAAACGACGATCATCAGATTTTATAAGCTACGAAACCCCACATGGTCAAGGGGGACATCAAAGATCACTTGAACAATGGTAAAAAAGATTATGCACTGTTTGGAATTTGGATGAGCTTTTCTGAAGTTTTTTTTTTTTTTTTTTTTTTTTACTTGGAGTTTTGTTGCAGAGAGAACTTGAGCAAACAAAACCATCCTCTATGTCACATTGGAGGACGTATTGCCATGACTTAACCAGATTTGCTTGTCATTTTTCAAATATAATAATACCCATACCACCCCATAAACTGCTCACGATCTCTCTGCAACACTGTCTTTTAATTTGTATTTAAAATTGGATTAAGGGTCTGTTTGTTTTGCAGGAATATTTTGATTCCAACTGTTTGGTTGGACGGAATTGGATTTCCATTTCCATTTCTGTTAGAATGGCATTCCCTCATTTGAGGGAATGGCCATTCCCTGGCCCTTCCATGAAAATGAAATCTTATTCAAGTTGATTTTAATTCTCATTTCCATTCCTGTCTGAACCAAACAGATTATGGGAATGGACCATTCCAATTTCGATTCTAATTCCGACTACGAACCAAATGGGCCCCAAGCATTTTTCATTCTGTGTAAGAATAGTTATCAGACTCGCTTTTTCGAAGATTGTTTCTATTTGTAAAGTACGCTTCCGAAAGAAAGCAAAATTTGCTTTCGGTGCTTTTAAGAATTTATTTAAATGTTTCTACTAGATAGATTGGATTGAGCCTTTTCATTTGTTTTTGGTAAACACTAACTCAAGGGAGAGAAATCCGATCCAAAGATAAGATCAGTTGAGTTTATTCATTGGATATATATAGTAAAGGATATGTACACTTTGGATATATATTGATCCAAAGATAAGATCAATTATCTGTAACAAAACCTATCTCCAACAGATAGTAGATATCGACGAGGATCAGTCCTAAAGACTAGGGGACGCGTTTCAAACGCGTTCATGCATGGTGAGCCATATTACGTGCATACATAGCACGCATAACATGGGCTACCACTTACTTTTTTTTTTCAAATCCATTTTATTATTTCTCAAATAGGGCTGCAAACGGATCCGGCGATCAAATCGGATATAGGCATATTCAAATTTGATTTGCTTACATCCGAATTCAAAAGGGATGATGTATTGGATATCTAACGGATTTGAATCTAATTCAGGTTATAATGGGATATTAAATAGTATAAATAAATTAGATTAAAAATGACCAAAATATTATATATTACTAATAAGATAAATTAAAAATGACTTTAATATTATATTTTATGAACAAAATAAATTAACAATTATTTGTATAAAACTTAAACATATGACAAATTACTGAAAATACAACATTAAGACAAACTTCAACTATATATATATAATTATATTAGATTGCATAGGGGATAGATTCATATTTGATCCAATTATAAATGAATCGAATTCGAATTTGAAATCGAAGAAGCAGATGCCATTTGCAGCTTTATTCTCAAAGTAATATAACTTGATCTCAAATGCTTATCTATATTGCATCCTTACCTTATCCAACGTTGATCGGATATGAACCTAAGATTTGGCACATCTGCACACAAAGAACTTATCAAATGGATACCTAGCTAGAAGATATGTAGGAAGATATATTTCATCTCATGTTATGAATAAGTAGAAAGATTTTGATGGCTGAAAGGGTGGAGAGAGGAATATAGGTAGCAGTATTGATGATTTAGTCCTAAAGCTTCAACAAAAAAATATGCAGCGTTCATTAGGGGTGCAACTTTTCCGGGTTAAGGTTGGGATTTTGTAAACATTTCAATAGGTCCAATTTGAAACCCGAATCCAAAACAGTGTAAATGTTAAATCGGGCCGACCCAACTTGACCCTTAAGCGATATTATGGTTTAAAGTATTGATACATCTTTATGGCAAGGGTGTATTAAACAGGTCCGGGGACACTCAGCCCAATAGAGCTACTCTTTCTCGGCGTTCGCAACAAGAAGGTGGATTGCTCACAGGTAACCAGTTCGGGGTTCTGGCCGCGAACTCAAGGCAAGGCCCTTCTATCCGCGACAGTCAGCCTCAAAACCCAAGGAACCAAGAGATACCTCGCAATAGAGCAGTACCAGACCATCTAGAGGTTAGCAACACCAATGCAGAGCCGATGAAGAAGCATCAGCGAAAGCGTCGCAAGGCATGCCGAACTTCAGCTCAGAATAGTCAGCTCGCGAGGCCAAACTAGCAGGAACAAATTAAAGGTAAAGAAGAGGCGAGCTCAGTAGCTACAAAGACCGCTCCTCTACTCTCCGGGTCGTCCCCTCTATCTCTCGAGCTCTGGGCGACCCCAATGCCCAAAGACTTCAAGATGCCTCCCCTCGATAAGTATGACGGATCTTTTGATCCTAACGACCACGTGGACTCCTTCCAGTCCCAGATGCATCTATCTGGGGCTGACGAGTCTTGAATGTGCGTGGCTTTCTCCACCACATTCAAAGGAGTAGCTCGCACATGGTATCAGAACCTCGCGCCAGGATCAATCAAGAGTTGGGCGCAGTTCGTGGAGTTATTCACCTCGCACTTCATCACCAGAAAGAAGTGTCTGAGGTCCCAGGAGAGTCTCCTTAATGTAGTTCAAAGAGAAGGTGAATCCATTAGAAGCTACATCAAGCGCTTCAATGTCACCTGCCTGTAGATTCCCGATCTAGAACCAACGATGAGACTCACAACGGCGAAAAAGGGTAAATGGCGCATGTGCATCGATTATACCGACCTGAATAGAGCCTGCCCAAAAGATTGTTTCCTGCTGCCCAAGATCAACTACCTAGTGGACGCGACCTCAGGGCATGAGTTGCTGAGCATTCTGGATGCATACTCGGGTTACAACCAGATCAGGATGGACCTAGCCCATAAAGAAAAAATGACCTTTATAACCGAGCTCGGATTGTATTGCTATAAAGTTATGCCCTTCGGACTAAAGAATGCCAGGGCAACTTTTCAAAGACTTGTAAACAAGATTTTTGAGCTGTTAATTGGCAATAAAGTTGAATGTTATGTAGATGATATGGTCGTTAAGACCCAATTTTCAAAATTTTTATTAAATGATTTGCAAAATATTTTCGAAATTTTACAAAAGTATAACATGAAATTAAATCCCAACAAGTGTGTCTTCGGGGTCACCTTGGGTAAATTCTTGGGCTATATAGTCAATCAACGTGGCATCGAAGCCAACCCAGAAAAAATAAAGGCCATCTTAGAAATGAGACCACCTCACTGCTCTGAGCCATTTTATGTCTAAGTCGGCAGATTGCTGCCTGCCTTTCTTAGCTAGTACCCCGGTTTTGACCCGACCCAAGGAAGGGGATATTTTAAAGTTGTACCTCTCCGCGAGTGACGAGGTGGTCAGCTCGGTACTGATAAAAGAGGTAGATCGGCTCCAACGACCCATCTACTATGTTAGCAAGGTTTTGCAGGATGCTAAAACAAGGTATCCAGAGATCGAGAAACTGGCGTACGCGCTAGTCATAGCAGCTCGGAAGCTTCGTCCATACTTCCAAGCCCACATCGTCGTCATCCTCACCAACAAGCCTCTAAGGCAGATCTTGCTTAAGCCCGAGGTGTCTGGCAGATTGACAAAGTGGGCTATAGAACTCAGCGAGTACGATATCCGATACGAACCTCGGACGATGATTAAAGCCCAAGCCTTGGCCGATTTCGTGGCAGAATGTATGTTTCGTACTGCAATTCCCGATTTGGCCGAGCTCGAGCACACGACGGAAGCTTCAACCAGTGTGGCACCAATCCCAGTTGGATTAGGTCCAACCTGGGATGAGGAGCCCTGGATCCTCCACGCTGACGGCTCGTCCAACCAACAAGGAAGCGGTGCAAGGATGATTCTCTACGGTCCAAGCAGGGTAAAGCTGGAATACACGCTCCAGTTCGGGTTCGCAGCATTGAACAACGAAGCAAAGTACGAAGCATTAGTCGTCGGGCTCACTCTAGCAAAGGAAATTAAGGTCAAGCATCTTGTCATATGCAGCGATTCCCAGCTTGTGGTCAACCAAGTCAGCGGTGAATATGAAGCCCGCGACCCCACCATGGCAACCTATTTAGCCAAAGTCAGGGAGATACTGCGTGGCTTCATCTCCTATTTCATCAAGAAGATCCTGAGATCGGAGAACGCTGAGGTCGACGCTTTGTCCCGATTAGCTAGCACAAGCAGCAACACCATGCGGATCGTGTACATAGAGGACTTACCTCGGCCTAG